>CAIGRB010079544.1:3323-17049 GCA_903798255.1 Fraxinus quadrangulata | reverse complement strand
TATCTATGATTTGTTGTTAATCTACTATATTTAAATTTTTAGATAGACGGAAAAGGAAAGAAAATCAACCGAAAATTTTTAATCCTTATTTTGTCTTCATTTTTTACAAATTAATTTTTAACTATACGTTTCATAAATTTTCATCAAAATTATTAAAAATATGATTTTTAACTAAGTCAAACAGGGGCTAAATATAGGCATTAGGAGTCGAACAAAATAGCTTATATGGAAGTATGAAAAATGCCGTAATTCATCTTTTTATTAGTCTACCAAAAAATAAGTGTTGTGAAAAGTACACAAAAAGGGTCAAATAATTAATATTATAAAACTAATTTTCCTTTTATTAATCAAATTAATGAAATATTTAGATTTGGTTGCGGTCCAAAAGCAAACAAAATTGGACTTTTGTTTCCCATTTTTGTCCAAAAAAAAAAAGGGAAAAAAAATTGTATAATGTACAGCTATCATTTAACCCCAGGTTGGTGTCCACTTTTTTTTTTCTTTTTAAACAAAAAAAAAGTTTCCAATAATATTTTTAAGATAATATATGATTAAAAAGTATGAAAAAATTTTAAATTTATGTGAAAAATATTTTATTATGTAAGTGTGTGGTTGAAAATAATCATGTAGTAAAAAGAATTTTAAAACAATGGGTATGGAACAGGCACTTAGACTTGCTCACTTCTTTCTCTCAACAGGAAAATAATTAAAGGAGATAAAACCTTTGCCGGTTAAGTTATTTATAATAAAATTAATTTTAAAAAATCTAAATTAACCATGATTCAACTAGTCTAACCCATCATAAATTGTCTACTTAGCTGGTTTAGCATGCGATGAAGGTCATGTCTACGCATGGCCCACAACCTATGTGGGCCTACAAAATGTGACTGGAATAACCCATTTAACACGAGTAATTACCTCCTTACATGGAGCACTTTTTCCCCCTTTTTTTTTGTCACCGAATGAAAACGTCAACTATTTGCTTTGTAAACCCTGTGAACCCTATCCCGTGCACATGAAAAAGCTCATTTAACACGGATTCAACTAGATAAATACTCGACTTTGTGACTAGATTTGTCTATAGGTAATATTCGCACCACACTTTTTATAAATTATTAGATACCAAAGTTTATTACCGTTAAGATCCCTATATTTGTTCGTTTTGGCATTTATGCCTTCAAATTTTTTATCGGATTTTTATTAACGTTTCAAAACCTGATCCGAGCATCGACCCGAAAAAGAAAAATGGTCAAGGATCAAAAGGTTCAACCGAGGTCGAACAAGGGTCAATCAGAAGTAATAAATAAATATTTATTAAAATTTAAATTTTATTTTCACAACAATATATAATTAAATATTTACACTATCAATTCAAAATAAATACAAATATGTCAATTGTAGTCATACACCATGTGGTCATAAATAATATTGAAAAAGTGTGCTTTATTGAAATTTGTCAATCTCACATTGAAAGTGTATTGAAAGTGCATTCTATTGAATTTTGTCGATCCCACATTGAAAGTTTATTAATTATAAGACTCAAGGAATGGTTAAAAAAGAGCTCCATAGGTAGAAAAGTGGGTTTCCATCTTTAAGGTAACCTTTTTAATTATATACTAGTCTTTGCCCGTGCAATATGCAAGAGCTGAATTTTTTTAAAGGTAATGTTAGTGTATTAGATGTGTTGGATTTTTGTGTAACTAATGTATATGCTTTAATCTAGTAGAATTAGCACAAATTAGAATTCGTCTTTGTTTAATATTTCATCTTTCTTCAATTTTGCTTATCTTGCTAAAGTGAGAATGGATTGTACTTTATATAACAAATAACATCATTACATCTTCTTGAAAAAATTGGACTAATCGTTTGTATTACTAATAGAAATTGGATTATTTCAAAGATGTGAGAAATTTGATGTTTTTTTCTAAGCCTTCAATCTTGAGTTCTTATTCACCATTTTTATTATCACCGATCGCGACATGAAGAAATAGATATTGGTTCTTTATTTCCTTTATAATAACTCATTTAGTAAAGGTGGACAATAATTAGGGAAATGAAGAAGCTAGCAATTCGTATCCAACTAATCATGTACAAAACGTGTTTTGAAAGTGTTTATTTGTTGACAGTTAAATGCATATAGTGAACGCTTGGGAACTAAATTTTTTTTATAGTTAATGAAGCAATATGAAGATAAGTTTCACTTCATTACAATAGAAAAGGGCCAAAAGAAAATGACTGTTCACATGACACGTGTCGCTTATTCCTATTGTCGACATGAATGCATTTTTTCCCTGAAATTTTCTTGCATCTCCTCCTCTTCACGCAACCCATCACATCTTCCATTTTCGCACATAATTAACGTCATCCATACACGTTCAACAAATGTTGTATTTGTGTAGAGAGAGCTCGGAGATTATCGAATAGGACGACCTTTCGAACTATTGTTTAATTCATAAGCAGGCAAAAGCTAACATGATGAATTGAAACATCTTAATAGCAGAGAAAAGGAAAGCAAAAGCGATTCCCGTAATAGCATCAAGTGATATGATATGAGAGCTACTGAAAATGAGGTTATGGGAAAACAATAAAAGCATAGTTCTATTAGGCAAAAAAGGGTTGTCACTACAAAAGAATTTATATTTTGAAGATAGAAATGATTTTGTTAAGCTATGGAATTATCATAGATTATTGTTAGCACTGTATATAAAAAAAATAAAAAATAAAAAAATGCATGTGCTGCGTGGATATTGGTGTGCGCGGGGCTGAGGGCAACGCCTTCAAAAGAAATTCTGATTTTCGTATATATGTTGAAGAGTCGTGTCTGTTGGAAGTTAACGATTTTTTCTCTAGTAGACACTTTTCTCCTGCGGATACAATATAGAATATGTATTTTCTACACAAATCATTCAAAACACATAATGTATATTAATAATATAATTTATTTATAAGCAAATCTAACCATTAAAGAAGCTGTTTTCATCACATGTGATAGAGGATTTCAGTATAAGGCTTAAAATTTTTCAAAAACTTGTTTTCCTGCAGACATCACAACATAGATAGGAAAGATCAATGTATGAAAAAAGAAAAAAAAATGATGATAAGAAAGCGGGCATGTAGGGGTGGGGTGGGGTTTGCAACTCATGCTTTCCTCTTCGAGTTTATTGTGCGTAAACAACTTTAATTCTTTTTTTAATATTTATACGAAAGCCATATCGTGTGCATTGAAAACATTGAAAAACTTCTTTTAGGGGTATGTCCTCCTGTAAAGAAATCGCACTCTTGAACGAAATGATAAATGACATAAAAATGAAAATGCAGATAAACACGATATTTCCAAGATATTACTTGCATTGTCAATTTTTGTATGCTTAATTATAATCCAATATTTAAAAAAAAATTCTTCGCAAAATGCGGAGTGTGGTGTCCGCACCTTGCGAACACTAGTGTCTGCAGATAGCATTCTAAGATTCATAAGCCGACGTGTATGTAGAAAAGTCAAATCCTCTCAATCTACTATTCTCACGTCTCAAGAAAACTCTAGTTGCAAGAAAAAAAAAGATTAGGAGTTCCATTAATCACAAAGTGAAACTCTATGTATAACTTTTTTTCAGAATTAGAGACCTTCAATTCTTCTCTATACTGTGAAAAAGCCTCCCTCACTCTCATTTTATCCATGGTCCATGAGAGAACTACAGTAGAAGATAAGAATAATCTACAAATAGTGTAATAAACAGTCAACTCCTCACAAAATACATATATCTCTGGAGAGGTTCTCTGTCATATTTTTCGGAAATGGATTCAACTAAATTAAAAAAAAAATCTTAATTATCCTCAATTATCACCTTAAAAAAAATCTCTCAATTATCACCTACAAAAGATAAAAAATCTTTCCGTGCCACGGAGATACTATGTCCCCGTGCGGGACGATATTTTCTAATTGTTCCCCGACAATTTTAGGCTAATAAAAGACTATGTATCTCAAAATGTTAAGTTGAAATTTTATTGAAAATGTTATTGTTAATAAAAAAAAAAATTGTGTGCACACGGTGACCGTTCTGGACGGAGTTTTTCTCCATGTTTTTCAAAAATGGATTCAACTAAATTATAAAATAAAAATGAGCTTAATTATCACCTTAAAAAAATCTCGCAATTATCACCTAAAAAAAATAATCTCTCCGTGCACGATGATGTTTTCTAATTGTTCCCCCTACAATTTTAGGCTAAAGAATATGTATCTCAACTCCATGCGCTTCGTGAACACGCAGTGTCCAGAATTGAATTTTTTTTTTTTTTTTTCAAAATGTTAAGTTGAAATTTTATTGAAAATGTTATTATTAAAAAATAAATAGATAAATAAGAATCCGTGTGTGCGTACATGGTAACCAAAATTTTTTTTCCTTCCTCCTACTAGAGCCAACATTGTGTCATTTTAAACGGTTAATACTCTTGTTATCACACAACCATTGAATTTGCTAATTTACCAAATATGAAATATCATTTAGACCAAAAAATAGATAAAGAAGAACTAGAAACTCACATTTGTGCTCCTATTGGTCTAATTTCAGGCTTGTCAATTGAAGAATCAAAAATTTCCTTGACTCTCAAAACATCTGATTCCGCCCAGCTTCTTCTCTTTGATGTGTGAGTTGATAAGGTCGATGATTATCACTACCATTATCAACAGAACTTGGCCCACTTTTTTTTTTTCTTTTTGCTTTCACACCAATATTACAGGCAATTTGGAAGTTTGAAAACCGAATAATTTATTTGTAGTTTAAAATCAAAATAAGAGAAGAAACCCTGTCATTGCAATTGCACATTTGCATGTAGTGTGGAAAGTAGCAAAATACAGTCAACCTTTTAACTAAGTCGGTTTGCAAATATTTTTTTCTTATAATTACGGGTATCAATTAAATCAATAAATACGGCCACTTTTTTTGTCCACATATGGAACGGTAATATGTGAGATAAAATCACAAATGAATGGTAATTCTCAAAGTAGATTTGTAAATACTTTTTTTAACTGAGATAGTGCTCAGTTACTTAACCGAGAGTTTTATCCATTGCTTCTTTTTCTTTTTTCTCGTTGGAAAAAGTTAATATTTTTCTTTTAAGCAAGTACATCCATATGATAATCGCGGTATTTGTTTTTAAAGTCGATTAAAGTTCCGTTTTGAATGTCTCCTAAATATATTCGTCTTTGTTTATGTACAGCAACGACGTTTATGATTTTGATACATGAGTAGATAAAAACAAGGAAGAATCAATTTTGATTGAGGTTTTCAAGTCTTCACTACTTTTATGGCAATATGATGAATGTGGCGTTGGGAGTCTCCTGTATTTGGTGAGCAACACAGAGACACCGCTCGTGTCTCCGTGGAGACACGGCGGATCTCTGTGTCTCCATTAAGACACGGAGACACAAACTGACGTGGAGAGCGGATCATTATTATTATTATTTTTAAAGTCAACAATTGTGGACTTGCATTTTTTTGGCCCACATATAGAATAGTGATATGTGAGGAGAAATCAGAAATGAATAGTAATCTTCAAACTCTCTCTTTTAAGAGAGTAAGGATTAATTTAAAAAAAACATTTGGAAAACGGTCCAAAAACTATCACGGTTCCCAATTTCCTATAATTGACCAGTCTTCCGGTTATTTTAGTATAATCAGACTGAATTTTAGTTTGGCTCCTGGTTTTACTAGTTGAATTGGCTGGTTCCATCCAGTTTATAAACATTGGTTTTTATACTCATTCTCAGTTAATTAACATATTTTGTCCTTGATGATTGTAAAAATACTTTTTTGTTCATATTTTTAGATAAGCAAGATAAATAACAAATCTAAAAGCTAAACAAAATATGTTTCTCAGGCTAACGGAATACTTTGACAGAAATAATTTTTATAGATAAAAATATGCTATTAATCGAAGTTTCAAGATAAGAATATTACGGAAAAAATTGAAGTCATAAGTACAAAAATGAGCAAGAAGGTGAAATTGGGGACTTGGACATAGCAGCCTAAAATTCGTACATTGTAAAGATTTTTTATAATAAGAAGTTGGTTTTATATGAACCAATGATATATCATATAATATGGCGTGACTCGAAACAAAATATGAGAGTTTTGTTAGATGTAATGATCTTGCAATAAATAGTAAATGTTTGATAAACGACTCCGTTAAATCATTTTGTGTATGGACATAACTAATCAAATGTTCAATGATAATCTCAATTGACATAATATACAAGGCGAATGCTTGTGATCTAAATTTATCAAGAATGTTAAGACAAAATGTTTTAATTGAATTATCGAAAAATTGAGCTTGTAATTTTATAATTTGAACAAATGGTCATACCAAAAGCTACATTTCGAGTGGAAAGTAAGCAAATATGTAACATTCCAGTGGAAAAATGAATTAAAATCATAAAATAACCAAATGGTCCACATGATGAATATAAAGGCCTACATATATTTTCATGAATTCTTTTTAAGAAATTTGAAAATTCAACGTTAATTTTTCAAGTGAAAGGTCTAATGACTAACTTACTCTGTGAACAAGGAATACATCGATAAACATTAGGGAAAATAATCTTATGGTTCTTTAGGGAATGTCCATATGTGTTGTAAATTATTCTACGTATCATTATTTCTTTGGATATCCAAAATTGATTATGATAAAATATAATTTGTTTTTATTTTTAATTAACTTCAAGTGTGATTACGTTTGATTTAATAAATTTTATGAATATATAGTACAAAAGAAGATATGTAAAAATATTCAATATTATTTCTTGTATTATCTCAATTTGATATCCGTTACAGTAGATATTTTTATAATTAAGTAAATTTCTTATGAATTTATTGAAATAATGTGTATCGTCAATATATAATTTTGTTGTTATTTGACAATATGATGTTAGCTCTTTTGGAGTTTTCTATAATGTTTGATGTGCCTAAAATTGTATTAACATTATTTTTTGTTAATTTTTAATTTGAGGGAGTACTTTTTATCTCACACAAAAGTAATATTCTTCTGATATATTAACATAATATAAAGTTATTATTCATAAAGTTGTGCTATTTCAGGAGCGAAACAAAAGATTACTTTAAAATAATTATAGATCTATAATTGTGATTTTTCAAGAAAAACACAATTAAAAATCAGATATGATAATAAATAATAAATTTTCAATAAAAAAAGGAATTTGATCTAGTATTATATAATTGTTAAACAATCAAAAGACCCAAATTATCAAATTAATATAAAAATCTAATACAACCTTATAGTATGACTTATAGTATCTTGATAAGATTTAATTGTCATCAATAATTATCCTATAATTTTACAATAAGTTTCTATTTTTCCGATCACCTTTTATTTATTTCACCCATAAAATTTAACATGTATCTTAGAAACAATTATCCAATATTAAAAACAAAAGAAAAATGTAAAGAGTTAATACGATTTCATAAAAGTGCTCTTTATAAATTCATCGTAAAGAAATACAAAATATAAACTATATACTTGAAACATCAATGGAAGATTTTGCGAATGACCATCATCTAAGCCCCTGTTTGGTAACCATTATTTCAATTTTTTTATATATTTATTTTCAACCACATTTTAATACAATAAAATATTTTACACGTAAACTCGAAATTTTTCCTTACTTTTTAACCACACATTCTTCAAAAATTCACTATTTACAATATTATTTTTTCCAAATAATTTCCATCAAACAAGGGCTAAATCAAGAAGAAGAATTCGAATTTAATGAAAATGATTAAAAAAATTGTTGATGATGAAGTACATATGAAAGTGATACATAAGAAATGATGATAAAACTAACGTTACACATAATTGAATTGATAATAGGTCCACTCCCCCAACATTTATGATCAAAGGACCTGGGATAATCTAGACTTAATATCTTGAGATTTTGTTAGTGGTAAATGGTTCGATAATGTTTAATTAAAAAATGGTCCTTAAGATTAATTTTCTAGATGTTTCTTTTCAAAATATTGCACTTCAAATTTATCAAATGGTGAGAACTGAGAAAGTTGATACGCACGGCTAGTGTATGTAAAGACCCAACATCTTTACTTGAGATCAAGGCCTCCGTCCTATAAAGCAAATTGTATAGACACACATGGTTGTGATAAGAACGGATGTAAGAAATGGTCTTCTTCATCAACATCCCATTTATGGCACAGACCATGTTGTGGTGTGATCCAAATTTTATGTGATTTGGTGTTTAGCTGAATAAAAGAAGTTTAAGGAGTTTTGGTTTTGGAAGTTCTAATTAATTAAAATCAAATTTAATTGAGAATTGGGAATTTGGCTTGAAAAAGGATTTTGAGATGAAAAAAAATGCTTTAGAGACACGATTACCGAAAGTGGGAGCCGTAACAGGAAAAGAAGCAGGGAGCCCAGAGCCGCAGCACCGGGCTTTGGGCGTCATCCCTGCTGGTTTTATTGTCCCGCGCCCGACGCCACGGTGACGGGTTTATCCCCTTTTTTTTCCTAGATTTTATGTTTTCTTCTTTATCTAAAACTCCAAAATAAGGCTCCTATATATATTTCATATTGTTGTATCTTCATATACACACTAAATAATATCTTGAGAGTTAGAGAGTTTAGATTTCAATTGAGAATAATGAGATCTTGATATTTTAAATACATTCATTATTGATTTTAGTGAAACTTTCCTCTTTTGCCTGTAGTTTTTCTCATTCTGGGTTTTCATATAAATCTTGGTGTTCTTATTTTATTCTTACTTATTTCATTATTGTTATTATCTAGCGATCAATTCACAACAAGTGGTATTAAAGTAAGGTTGATTTTTTGCATGGCATCATTGAAATATGATATTCCAAGCGAAGAATTACTCTATGACAAGTGAAGATGCAAGTGGTTCTCACATAGATGGATTTGGAAAAAGCCTTGTTTGGCTTAATAATATGCCTTCAACCCGACGCATGATGAAAAACTACGTAGGGATCGAAAAGCCTAATTACAAATTCATCTACATCTTTCAAATTAAATTTTTTTGGATGTTCTAAAAGAAAAAAGTGTCGATGCGTTGTGGCTGGAGTTATAGTAACTTTATATGACAAAGAGTTTGATTAGTAAGTTATACTTGAAACATCGCTTGTATTATCACCACATGTCCAAAGGTGCGTCATTGGATGATCACTTAACTATGTTCGAAAAAATTGTGACCGATTTGGAGACATTAGAAGTTAAGTATGATGAAGAGGACTTGTTTTCGATGTTGTTGTGTTCGTTGCTGCCATATATATGACTTTTAGATATACTATTTTCTATAGTCGGAATACTTTCACCTTGGAAAAGTTTTATAATACTTTACTATTTAAGGAGAAGATGAAGCGTCTTGCTGGAGAATGTGGGAGTCAGGCTGAAGGTCGATTATTCGTGGGCGTAATCAAGATAGGAATATTGGTAAAAAATATAAGGGGTAGATCGAAATACAGACAAACATAGAAAACATGTCATTTTTGTAACAAGAATGGACATATTTGAGCTGATTGCTATGTTTTGAAAAACAGAAACAAGGCCGCTGGTGTTACTGATAAAGGAAAGCAACTTGTAAACAAGCGGCGGCTAATGTTTAGAAGATGGGCAAAGTGAATGAGAACTTTTTGTGATTTCTGATATGGGTTCCAAACCTTATGAGGAATGGGTTCTTAACTACGCATATACTTTCCATATGTATTCCAACATGGACTAGTTTACAATATATGAAAGAGTTTCGAGAAGTGCAGTGATTATGTGATGCAACGCGCCTTGCAAAATTGTCAAAGTTGGTAAAGTTAGGATTAGAATGTTCGATGGGACTATTAGAATACTTACAAATGTAAGGCACATTCCAAAATTGAAGTAGAATCTCATATATTTGAGTGTACTTGACTCGAATGGTTATAGATATACTCATGATGGTGGAGTTTTGAAAGTGAGCCAGGATGCTCTTGTTGTCATGAAAGGACACAAAAGCTCTACACAGTTGTACAATTTGTAAGGTTCTACAGTAATAAACTGCAGTTTCTACTTCTTTTTTGACAAATGAAGACATTACAAAATGTTGGCATATACATCTGAAGCATATGACTGAGAATCATATGACAGAGTTGAGT
Source organism: Fraxinus quadrangulata (assembly GCA_903798255.1). Classification (NCBI taxonomy): domain Eukaryota; kingdom Viridiplantae; phylum Streptophyta; class Magnoliopsida; order Lamiales; family Oleaceae; genus Fraxinus; species Fraxinus quadrangulata. The sequence continues at coordinate 6,889 of CAIGRB010079544.1, read as the reverse complement.
AGGAGGGGACTTCTTGATGGGAAGAAGACACTAAGATGAATTTTTGTGAACATTGTATCTTTAGGAAGCAGAAAATAGCTAGATTCACTAAAAAAGATATAACACAAATGGAACACTTGGGTATATCTATTCAGATTTTTGGGGACAAGCAGATGTGCCTTCAAAGGGAGGTGCTTATTAGTTGCTGACAGTGATCGATAACTTTTGCAGGAAAGTCAAGGTATTCTTCTTAAAACAGAAGGGTGATGTGCTTATGACCTTTAAGGAGTGAAAAACAATGACAAAAAAGTAAATTGGAGAGTAGGTAAAATGTCTACGCATACACAATGGGTTAGAATTTTGTTCTGATGAATTCAATAGTTTCTGCAGGACTGAAGGCATTTTGGAACACTTGATAGTGCTTGGAACTTCTCAATAGAATAATGTTGCAAAACGGATTAATAGAACTTTGATGAAAAATGTTCGTTATATGCTTTCAAACTCTGGGTTGCCCAAGACTTTTTGGGCTTAAGCTACTACGACTTATTTTCTAATCAATCCTTCACCCCAGCTGCCATTGAAAAAAGACAATAGAAGATGTATAGTCTGATAAAGTTTCTTGTTATTCCGATTTGAAAATTTTTGAATGTCCGCTTATACTCATATGGATAATGGAAAGTTGGAGTCTAGGTCTAGAAATTACATCTTTCTTGGGTATAAATTAGGTGTGAGTGGATATAAATTGTGGTATCCTGAGACAAACAAAAGTGGTGGCTGGTAGAGATGTGGTATTTGATTAACTTGCTATGGTTCATGGTTCACCCTGTGAGAATTCTGATAAAACTAATGAACAAAATTATTCAATTCAGGTGGAGCTAAAAATTGGTTTAGGAGGACAATCAGATGTTTTAGAACAGTCTAATACAGATGAGTCTAGTTCATAGCTAATAGACAATAATACTTTGCTTACTTTGCCTACACAACTAGCAACACCACAATATTCAATTATTAAGGTTAAACCTCGCAGAAATATGGAGAAGAGGATTTAATAGCTTATGCATTGAGTGTAGCTGACAGATTTGATTCATTGAAGAGTCTGACACATATTTAGAGGCAGTAAGTTGCAATGACTCTAGGAAATGATTGATTGCCATGTAGGAGGAGATAGAGTATTGAATAAAAATAATACTTGGGATTTAGTGAAATTATCTAAGGATAAAGAAGTTGTAAACTGCAAGTGGGTGTTCAAAAGAAATGAATACACATAAGGATTGGAGATGTAAAATATAAAGTCAGATTGATAATAAAGGGCTATAGTCAGATTCCAGGTGTTGATTTCACATATATGTACTCACTAGTTGTAAATGATAGTTCTATTCAGGCTTTACTTGGAGTGGTGGCTGATTTTGGAGCTTGAGCAAATGGATGTCAATACGACATTCTTACATGAAGAACTTGAGAAGAGTATTTACATGCAACAATTAGAGGGTTTCGTAGTTTCTGATAAGGAAGATTATGCGTTCTTATTGAAGATGACCTTGTGTGGACTGAAGTAGTCACCGATATAGTGGTATAAAATGTTCTATTCATTCATGACTACTCATAATTTCATTAAAAGTAATTATGATAGTTGTGTGTATTTCAGAAATGGAGATGGTGGACCAATCACATATTTGTTATTATATATTGATGATATGTTTATAGCAGCCAAAGATAAAGCAAAGGTCAAGAAAGTGAAATCTCAATTCAGTAAGGAATTTGACATGAAAGATTCGGGTGCAATAAGAAAGATTCTTGGAATGGAAATCTCGAGGGATATGAAGGTTGACAGATTGTATTTGAGTTAGAAGGGGTACATTGAGAAGGTGCTCCAAATGTTCAATATGTTGAACGATTACTCCTTTGATTGCCACTTTAAATTATCATCTAACTTGTGTGCTTAGTCGGATGAAGACATTGGTTACGTGTTTCAAGTTCCTTATTCTAGTGTGTTGGTTCATTTATGTATGTTATGGTTCTTGCAAGACCAGATTTGGCTCATGCAGTTAGGGCAACTAGTAGATACATGACAAATCCTGGCAAGAAATGTTGGAGAACAGTGCAATGGATATTTAGATACCCGAGAGACTTTTCTAATGCTTGTTTTCATTTTAGTAGAAATATAGATAGAGTCATTAGATACGTGGATTCAGATTATGCAGTGGATTTTGATAAGAGTAGATCACTTATAGGGTATGTGTTTACCTTTGGAGGTTATGCTATTAGTTAAAAAACTACTTTACATAATATAATAGGTTTGTCTAAAACAGAGGCAAAATACATGATCATTACAGATGTATGTATGGAGGCTATGTAGTTAAGATGGTTGATTGGTGAAATCAGTGAAGAGTTGTAAATTTCTACGGTATATTGTGATAGCCATAGTGCTATTTTCTTGATTAAGGATCTGATATTTCACGAGATGACTAAGCACATTGATGTGATGTATCATTTTGTATGTGATGTGATTGCTCGTGATGATTTTATATTGAGCAAGGTAGATACCAAGAATAATCCTGCTGATATGATGATAAAATCACTTCTCATGACTAAGTTTGAGCATTGATTGAACTTAATTCATATTTATCATCGATTTAGCCCATTGATGCTTGTTTGGAAGAAGAGGATTGGTGTTTATTTGAGATGTATTTTTTGAATTCCTTGTGTTGAAATTTGGTTCATGAAGGAGATTTGTTGTGGTATGACCCAAATTCCATGTGAATTGGTCTTTGGTCGAATAAAAGAAGTTTAAGGAGTTTTGGCTTTGGGAGTCCTAATTAATTAAGATCAAATTTTATCAAAAATTGAGAATTTGACTTGGAAAATGATTTTGAGATGATAAAAAATACCTTAGAGGCATAATTATCGAAAGTGGGTACTACACCCCGTAATAGGAAAAGAAATAGGGAGCTTGGCGTCGCAATGTCGACACCCTTGCTTTTTTTAATCGCCTCGAGCGTAGGGGCACTAGTTGAGCCACCATGACAAATTTATCTCGATTTTCAGGATTTAATATTTTCTTTTTCATGTAGAACTCCAAAAGAAGCTCCTATATATATTTCACATTATTGTAACTCCATGTACACATTAAACAACATCTTGTGAGTTAGAGAGTTTAAATTTCAATTGAGAGTATTGAAATCTTGATATTGTAAACACATTCATTATTGATTATAGTAAAATTCCCCTTTTTTGCATGTGATTTTTTCCATCTTGGGTTTTCACATAAATTTTGGTGTTCTTGTTTTTTCTTATTTATTTCATTATTGTCATAATCTTGCGATCAATTTCATAACAGACCATGAATGGGGAAGTTCAAAATACTGCAGCACGTCCAAGGGCATCATACAATGTTGAAAGCTCGGCGACTATTTGGAAAACATTTTAAAGTTCAATGACTATTGGAAGAACCATGAAGTGGCCATTGAGATTATTAACCCTTTGGAATTTTATTTGATGTAGTTAAACTCTTATATTTGACTTAATTTGTTTATTTTAATGCTCTTACTATGGATACCTATATGCATTCTCAAAAAAAAAAAAAAAAA
>CAIGRB010079533.1:57684-69650 GCA_903798255.1 Fraxinus quadrangulata | reverse complement strand
AAGCTACCAATTGAATTTTTCAACACTCTCCTCCCAAACATTCCAGCAAAAAGTCTTCCATTGGCTTTTACAGTTAAGCAGCCACCTTTATTGACATTCTAAAGATCAGCATACATCATACTGGGAAACTGGAAGTGAATGGTAGTTAATATACCACCTCTCTACAAAAATGATTTTTTTCACTCAGCTTGTCTCTTAGTTTCTCTCTCTATCTGGTGCTGGAAACCAAAAACCCAAAGGAAAACCTGAGTATTTTGCAGGCCACAAATCCATAGACCAACCAAACCTACATGCCACAGTTTGAATAAGGCATTGATCAACATTAATCCCCACAATGAAACACTCACATTAACCTTAAGTCCCAATATGAAGGTCGGACTTTCAAAATGCATACCAGGATACGAAATGTTCCTCTGAAGCTTTTGAAAAGAACAGTCTCATCAAGCATTGAAAGACTGACCATATCCAGTCTTATCTCAAAGCCCTCCAATAAAGAAATATATTTTGCCTTATCCACAAAAGGTCCTAAAACATCAATGCTGGTGTGAATAGAAAACATGACAACGGATTACCATATCCCGACCCTCTAGAAGCCCCAAAATTGCCCCCGTCTATCATTGTTAATAAGTGCAATAAAACTGTAGTAAAACAACCATTGATCCAACTTCTCCATCTCAAAAAAATAAAAATAAAAAATCAATCCTAATCCTCATGATCACAATCACTTCCAAAGCCGATCTTAGAACTAACTCTTCTCCATTAAAACCCCTATACTTCTTGACTGATCCATTGGCCACCACCACCACTAAAATGTGTCTCCCTTTCATGGAATCCCCTTGATGTACTGTTTTCCTCCAAAAATCTGCATAACTTGTTTGCTAAAACCTTAGGAATAGTCTTATACACACTGATACCAAATAACCAGACCACAATCGCTAATTTCATTCAAATTTGAATTTATTTTTTTCTTTTTATTTTTTATTTTTTATTTTTTTGTTTTTTGGGGGTGCTAGGCATTAGAAAGTGGATTGAATTACAACATTGACTACCACACATTGTTTTAAAAGTGTTTCTGGCTTACACTTTCAAATGTGCCTCACATGAGGCTTTCCTCAAGCGTCTAAAGCTTACACCTTGAGTGCCTTTTGTCAAGCCTTACATATCGGTTACTAAGGCACATGCATCAAGGCTGAGGTGTGATCCTTTGCCTTATGCTTCATCAACTTTTTGTTATTGGCTGCATGGGTGGCTTTTGTTAGACTAGCGTGTTCAGGGTTTCTGTGCTATTTTTATACGACTGAATTCTAAAAACTAGAAAAAAGGGAAACAAAGGAGAGAAAATAGAGGCAAGTCAATTCAGCATGCTCTAGACATCTACAATTGTAGTGTAATAAACCCCTTCTCCAACTTAAGTTGCAACTTTTGAGAGGCAGAGTGTCAGTGACAAGAGACATATGATACATAGCTTCACTCCTTTTTTTTAATATTTTTTTGAGATTTTTCTTCTCGTTGTCTGTGTGTTTTTGTATTCTTTCTTCTGTTCTATAGAGGGAAGGGGGAGCAGAAAGCACCATTTCAAAGGGGAGATTAGGAAAGACAATGAGAAGATATTAATACTTACGTAATTTCTAAGTTTTTCACTTATTAATCCCGACTTTATTGTTGAAAGACATTTAATTTAGTTAAATTGATAGAGTATTGAATTTCAAGATGGATAATGGCTTAGTGCGCACATACTTTTGTAGTTTTTGTATTCTTATATATTATTTTATTGATTCTACTGCAAAAGTTCAAGGCACTCCCTTCCGAAAGTCCAATTTCATTTTAAATATCATAGAAACTTGGAGGTTAGTGCATGTTTGGCATTCATTACTTTATTTTATGGTTTGCTACAGGACCATTTTCAACAACATATTCACACAATAAAATATTTTACACGTGTACCAAAACTTTTCCCATTTTTTTAGTCACATTCTCCTAAAAGTCATTATTCAAAACTCTTTTTTCTACAATAATGGTTGTCAAGAAGGCTCTTAATCGCCATGCCTGCACCAACCGGGCGGATGTAGCAGGTTCAGGTTGGCCCACCTGGAAAACCTCTAAAATTTATCCGTATAAAGTTACTGCCTGTTTTAGATGTGACTAAAAACAGGTAAACATAATTTTCATTGACATCCATATCCATTCATAAGAAAAGACCCCTCTCTCTCTCCAACAACACACACAGCCTTCATCCCTATCTCTCTATTTTTACTCTCTTCTCTCCCTTCAACCTAATAAATGGAGTAAATGTTTGTGGATGTGATGCCAGTAACACAGGCTGGAATGTGTAAATCATTTAAAACGCTAGCATGAAGTAGTTACCTCATCACGTGAGTTCGGGCACGGAAAGTTAATCGCTGATGAACATCTGCCACGATTCTCTCAAATGTTGGCCGTAGCCCTGCTAATGACTCGCCTCATCTGGATAGCTGTTCTCCTAGAACTTCAACTTTAAGGATATCAACAAGTTCACAAATAACATCCAAGTTTGCTTCATGAATAAGTTTTGGGCGTAATGTATCATACAAGTAGGTGCACCTGCAACACGTCAATGGAGAACTTAGATTTGAAAATGAACCAATCAAAAAAGGGGGACATAATGCTGGAAGTGAACCGACACAATCCATCTACAATAGGACATGGCATCTGTTTTAGAATAATAAAAGACTAGTTTAAATTGCAACATAAGATATCAGCTTAACTTGATGATTAGACAATTGGATTCAAATATTTCTTCTCTCAATGTCCCAATAATTTGAGTTACACTAAATTTCTCTTGAACTTGTATATTTGAAATTTTCAAATCCCTTCCAGGATGAAAGCATTTACTTGGTATTGATTCTGTAAAGGCTCATTAGTAACGATGTGCTCCATTAGCTCTTTCCCCTAACATGAGTGAAGTGCTTAAGAACTAGTGAGAGTTGTATCCACTCAACTTTGAAGTTCAATAGTGTAAGAACATTAGTAGGGTATTTGGGGGTAAATTGTTGGTCAGTCACAGGAGATTCTTGATAATGAAAAAAATTTAAATTGAAGAAACAAAACCACAAGACAATTTTAAAGACTTACAGAGAATCGGTCAGGGGAGAAAAACTCGATACATCCTCTGAAGACGATGGGAAAAAATGATCAAAGAGTTGATGCTGAAGTTGACATACCTGCAATTTAATCATGTTAATTGATATGGGAAAAATATTATTTATTAGAAAAGAGAATACATGTATATATACAAGACCTAGGAAACTATCTTAGGAAACTAAATAAATTAGGATCCTAGAATTAAGCTAATTAAATACATCTAACATAATTACATCCTGTAACACTCCCCCTCAAGTTAGAACATAGATATTAATCATGCCCAATTTATTACAAAGATAAGCAACCCGAACCCCATTTAGAGCTTAAGTGAAAATATCCCCAAATTGTTCTCCGATCTTCACATACCCTGTAGAGATCACACCTTATTGAATTTTCTCCTGAACAAAATGACAATCAATTGCAATGTGTTTAGTACGCTCATGAAATACAGGATTTGATGCAATATGAAGGGCAGCTTGGTTATCACACCACAATTTTGCTAGAATAAGGCCTATTTCATTCAGGAGCTGATATATCCACATTACCTCACACACAGACTGTGTCATAGCCCTATATTCTGACTCTGCACTCGATCGTGACACAATGTTCTGCTTCTTACTCTTACATGAGACCAAATTTCCTCCAACGAAGACGCAATAACCTAATGTGGATCTTCTATCTACTTTGGAACATGCCCAATCTGCATCTAAAAAACATTCAATATGAGTGTGCCCATGATTTGCATACAAGATACCACGTCCGGGTGCTCCTTTCAAATAACACAAAATTTGTTCTAACGCTGCCCAATGATGAACTGTTGGAGATGCCATAAACTGACTTACAACACTGACAGAAAATGCAATATCCGGACGAGTCACTGTAAGATAATTCAGCTTTCCAACCAATCTTATATATCTCTCAGGATCCTCAATAAGTTATCCATCACCTGTAAGGTGCATGTTTGGATGCATTGGAGCACTACATGGCTTTGCCCCCAATTTTTCTGTCTCAGTTAACAAGTCAATGACATATTTTCTCTAAGATAAGAAGATACCTTTGTTACTCCTTATAACTTCAACACCCAAGAAATACTTTAGCCTCCCTAAGTCTTTCGTGTGAAACTAAGTATGAAGAAAGGACTTAAGTGATGAGATTCCCACAGCATCACTCCCAGTAATGACAATGTCATCCACGTACACAACTAAAAGAATGATACCAGCTTTTGATTGTTTGTAGAACACAGAATGGTCAGACTTGCTTTTCATCATACCTAGTTCAACAGCCGGACTAAATTTTCCAAACCAAGCACGAGGACTCTGTTTCAAACCATACAGAGATTTTCGAAGGCGACAAACTTGCCTGACCCCCCCCGAGCAACAAAACTAAAAGGTTGCTCCATATACACCTCCTCATGAAGATCACCATGAAGAAAAACATTCTTAATATCAAGTTGATGCAAAGGCCAATGATGAGTAGCTACCAAAGAAATAAACAACTGAACAGATGTCATTTGAGCAACTGGAGAAAAAGTGTTAGAATAGTCCACCCCATAGGTCTGAGCATATCCCTTAGCGACAAGACGGGCTTTCAATCGAGCAACTGGCCCATCTGGATTTACCTTTACTGTGAACACCCATCTGCATCCTATAGCCAGTATTCCTAAAGGTAAACCGACCAAGTCCCAAGTACCATTTTCTTCCCAAAGCCGTCATTTCCTCTATCATTGCACGATGCCTACCAGGATGAGATATGACCTCATGAACAGTTTTAGGAATAAAGATAGAATCAAGGGATGCAATAATAGACTATGAGGGAGACGACAAGCAGTTATAAGAAACAAAAGAAGAAATAGGATAAGTGCATTTACGTGTACCTTTGCATAACGCGATTGGAAGATCATCGCTCGGAACTGGATCTGATGACGAAGGAGCGGTACAGGACATGAATCAGGATCTTTATGCCTGGAATAGACGTGAATAATAGGAGGCTTAACAGGAACTAGTTCTGAGACAGGTTCGGAGGATGTGAAAGAATAGACTAACAAATCATCATCATCCCCCCGTCGTGCGGGAGGATGAGAAGGCGGAAAATATAGTGTTGCTTCCATGAAGGTAACATCAATTGACACAAGATATTTGTTAAGACTAGGACAATAGAATAGCCAAGGAAGATACACTTTAAAGACCGGGGATCTAATTTAGTGCCATGCGGACAAACATCCTGAACAAAACAAGTGCTACCAAATATCTTAGGTTCAACAGGAAACGGTGTCTTATTGACAAAAATGATTTTGTAAGGGGTCTCACCATGAAGAACGGATGATGGCATGCGATTAATTAGAAAACATGCTGTTGAAACGGCATTGGCCTAAAAGGTTTTAGGAACATTCTTTTGAAATAATAGGGCTCGTGCAGTTTCAAGAAGATGTCTATTCTTACGTTTTGCCACCCCATTTTGAGATGGAGTATCAACACAAGAGGTTTCATGAAGCATGCCATTCCAGGCCATGTAAGATTGAAATAAAGCGGACGTATTCTCTTTGGCATTAACACTTCGCAAAGTACGTATCGAAACATTAAATTGAGTTTTAATCTCAGCACAAAACACACAAAAAAGAGAAAACAACTCAGAACGACTTTTCATTAAATATAACCAAGTGACGAGAATAATCATCCACAAAAGTAACAAAATACCTAAATCCAGGTTTAGACAAAATAGGAGAAGGACCCCAAACATCAGAGTGAACTAATTCGAAAGGAACACTAGTACGTTTATTGACTCTAGGACTCGAACTAAGACGATAGTGTTTTGCAAACCGACACGACTCACAATCTAATGAAGACACCTTACTAAACTGGGGACAAAGCTTCTTGAGCAAATGAAGAGATGGATGACCCAACCGACAATGTGCCTCGAAGGGAGAGGTTACACCATAGCAAGCAACAGATGTAGGCATTGGTGTGTCAAGAATGTAGAGGCCGCCAGACTCATGTCCTCTACCAATAATCTTCCTAGTCATAAGATCCTGAAATAAGCAGTGATCGGGAAAAAATGAGATACAACAGTTAAGATTGAGAGTAAGCTGGCTTACAGAGATCAAATTAAAGGATAAATTAGGTAAATGCAAGATAGACGACAAAGGAAGCAGAGGGGTAGGAGTAATTGTGCCAGACCCACAAACACACGATGGTGACCCATCGGCTAAAATAATGGTAGAAGTGGAAGTGTGAGATTGAAAAGTAGAAAAGAGACCAGAATTACCTGTCATATGATCTGTGGCACCAGAATCAATGACCCATTTGGAGGATGAGGAAAGAAAGCACGTATTTGGGTTACCTGAATCAGCAATGGCCGCGAAAGAGGGAGATGAAGACTGTAGTGATTCTTGATACTATGAGAACTTGGCAAATTCATCTACAGAGATAAGAACCGATTTCTCCAAATGATAATTAGTAGAAGCAACATAGGCCTAGAGAGCTTTCTGATTCCTGTATTGAAGCTTACGACAATCACGCTTCTTATGTTCTGGCTTGTGACAGTAATGGCACACAATTCCTCCAGAACCCAATGGCCGAGTATCAAGTCCTTGTGGGCCTCCTCCTTTGTTTCCACTCTAATTGGTTGATCTCCCAGGCTCATAATTATTTCGACTCACTAACGCACCACTGAGTTGAACAGGCGTAGTACCTTCAGTGCGGAGTACGCGACTAAAGACGTCATGCAGGGAAGGGATCTTAGAACCAGAAAGAACCTGAGACTTGGCAATCTCAAAGTCAGAGGGAAGGCCAGCAAGAAAATTCATGATAGCCATTTGTTCTCTGGCATTGTTGAACCTTCACATCAGGGCTTAAAGGTAATAACATATTAAGCTCCTCATATGTCCTCTTAAAAGCCATAAAATAGTTCGTAAGAGACTGATCCTGATTTTCTGCATGGTAAAAGGCCTTGCATACCTCATACATGCGAGAAAGGTTCCCTTTACCAAGATATAAGAAATCCAAATAATCCATCAACTCTTTAACAAATTCACAGTGATTGATCAAGCCAATCACCTCGCTATCAATAGAATTCCGAATTTGCAGTTCCAAATTATCCATCTACTCTTTAACAAATTCACAGTGTTTGATCAAGACAATCACCTCGCTATCAATAGAATTCCGAATTTGCAGTTATAGGCGAGCATCCTCTCGAAGCCACGTCTGCTTTGAATCATCGGTAGGAGGATCATCAGTCTAATGAGTATCCTTGTCAATACTCTGAAGATAAAGTCGAACGGTCTTACGCCAATCCAAACAATTCAAATAATTCAAGCCATTTAGCTTATGGTCCGTGATTTTAGACATCACTGGCACCATATCTGACACAACTATGGATTTCTTCTCAGCCATAGTTCCCAAATAGAGATACAAAGCAGCAAATAATACAAAATAAACCTAGACAAATGCAAATCAGCAAAGCCAAAGGCGACTGACTCAAGCCAAACCCTAGAACCACTGGAAAAGACAGAGGGAAGCAAACTGGAGAGGATTGCCAACCAAACGAGGTCGCCAGAAGCTGCTGGGAACTGATGTCGGCGGCACGGAGCAGTCGTGGACAACTGCAGGCGGTGGGGAGAAGTCGCGGATAGAGGCGGGCCATGGCACGCTGTCGCGGTTGACGTCGGGGAGCTGCCGGTCGGCGGTGGGCAAGCGGTAAGAACAGGGAAGTACTCCAAATAGGGTTACTAAAAATGGAACCCTAATACACCAAACCCTAATTTGTGTTTATGCAGAATTTTCCCAACAATTTTTGCAACCCTAATGCTCTGATGCCATGTTAATTGATATCGGAAAAAGATTATTTTATTAGAAAAGAGAACACATGTATATATACAAGACCTAGGAAACTATCTTAGGAAATTAAATAAATTAGGATCCTAGAATTAAGCTAATTAGATAAATCTAACCTAATCACATCCTGTAACAAATCATCAGATTTTTCAAAGCTTATGTAATGAGGGGCACGAATCCCCATTCTAATCTTTTAACAGCAATATAAATAGATGCATTCAATATGAAAAAGTAATTGGAAGAAATACAGCATGGTTTAGCATGACAGAATCAGTAAGTAACACGCACAACTAAATATAAAAATCACATATTATATCTTCCAAGTGGAAAATCATATAAATTGTCGTGTTTCACCTTTTAGGCAAATAAAATGAATGACATCCAAGATCAAGCAAGACAACACATTCTAGTTGTGTGTTAGACTGATGCATTAAAATGGCACCTTACTAATTCAAATAGATTGTCTGTGATTTCAGTATGCCCTCATTGTTACTCTCAAAACTTGTCATTCCAACAAGGGGGGAAGGAAAAAATATAACAATGAAGCATAGGCATGAGCTTTAAACCAGACTATTAATTTTCTCTGTTGGATAAGAAACCATGATAGATGGAAGCATCCTCATCTTTGGACTCACTAAGAATAGAGAAGCGGAGTGCAATATCTAGTCAACTTCGGAAGTAGCAAGGAATTTTCTTTGCAGAGGCATCTTTGCTCCCAAGAAAAAAGGCTGACCAACTTTACTTGGCAAAAATTCAAATCTAAGAGTTATTCCAAACCCATCCTTCTTCATCAATTAGACTAGAGCGGAAGGACTAAGCAAGATTCTTTTCAGTAGTTAAGACTATATAAACCATATTAATATGACATAAAATGCACAGAGAGATGTAACTTGATTTCTGTTTGGCGTAATATTGTCGTGCCCAAGGTCTTTAAAAAATAGTGAAATGTACCATGTATTAAATTCCTGTAAAATGCATCCAGTGCTTCAGTACTGAGTACTAGTAGGCAATGGAGATTAGCACTACACTGTTTCAAGTGGGTTATTTGGAGAGAGATGCACGAGAGGTTTTGATGGTCTTCAAAATCCCTTATGGAGGAGTGAGGACCAATAGCTTTCTATTTTATCTTCAGCATTTTGGTCCCACAAGTCCATGTTCACTCATGTAGATTCTTGGATGAATTTAATTGGTTTAACATTTTCATTATTAATAAAAATTTGGATTATCAAAGCAGAAATGCAATTTCTAGCAGACTGAATTATAGGATAGACAGAATAACTAGATCCCTTTTTTTTCCTGGTAATATCAACAAGACGACGCTTGTTCTTATGTTGAAAATAAAGAACTTGCATCAAAGATGAGACATTAATTGGACATTTATCCTTCTGTAATGTCCAGCTTTGTTATCCAACTTTCTTTAGATACTGTTGAAGCACATCAACTAAAAGCTTAAAATACCAAAGAGAAGAAACTTGTTTATTTATACACATTTTCAATATTCTCCCTTGCGTTGACGCCAAATTAATTTTTTTTTCAAAGGTCTGATGCGTGGAATTTTTATAATTGAGTGGCGGTGAGACTTACCCTAGGACCTTCAAATTGCATTGCTAGAACGTTGAATTACCTCATCTAAAAGCTTATTGCATTAAAGATAGAAGGATTTTACTGAAGTAAATTCATAATCAACAAACCATAAACCTAAAAATGCCAAGAAATATCAATTTCCAAATGCTAACCAAGTGTTTTTTCAAGGCAACCTGAATTAAATATGCACATCCAGACCTAGTCAAGGATGGCAATGCCTCTTTCTTGGCAAATTCAGAGATCTGTTGTTGCACTATGCCTCTCACCTAGATTATGCAAAGAAAAAGAATTTAAAATAAAGGAAAAATACTTGCTAGCCACCTACCTAAGTGAATTCGTGTGAACCAAATATATGAGTAAATGGTGGAGGATAGGCGAGGAAGAGAGGTGTAGTTTTGCTCACCAAGGAAAGCCTCTGTTCACAATAAAGTTTGTGGCATTCTGTGAGAATCTTAACATATTCTTTCCTTAGTCTTCTGCTTTCAATTTCCTCCAACAATGGTTTAAGCTGCAAATTGCTAATTTCAATATAGCCACTCAACAAACAGTAAATTACTCTTATCATAGAGATTAGATCAGAAAAGGAAATTCAGTATCCCAAGAGTCGCTCTCATTCATGTAAAAGATTGTTCTCAAAAGGAAGCACACGGAACTTACCTCATTTGCTGCTGCCTTGAAGCGGACATAAATGACTGATGCTTCCACGCCCTCAGAAATAGCTACTTTGTTGCCAGCGCTGCTTCTAATTGCTGCCTGGACCTAGTGTCACGGACCGCAACTTCACTTAAGCCTCGTGACCCTATCGCAGCCGCAGTTTGCCCCAACTTCGACCGCACATTGTAAATATTAATCTATTTTGAGTTGTAATTTTCATTCCATGTAATAGTTTATTTCAATTATAAAATAGATAGAAAATAGGAAAAGTTTAGTATGTTTCTTCGGCATAAAAACGTCTACTTCCAGCAGTTGGTTTTTTGTTGCTAAGTCTATTATAGGGGGTATTAGTCTTTCAAACAATCTTTCAAGTTTTCTAGTGTTCGCCCCCTGCACTAGCCATTTGTAATTTCCTGCTTTCGTCAATTGTAATTTCTTACTTTCAGTAATTAATGAACGAGTTTCTTTCAATTGTGTTTCAAGCTTTCTATTATTTGTAATCAAATCTTCTTTCGTCCCGAAACGACCGAGAAAAGGCGGAAGGTAGTCTAGCGGAGCAAACTACTGCTGCACGGTGTCCCTTTCTGTGCTAAGAAGAAAGGCACCCCGTGAAACCTAGTGTAGTAAAAAAAATTAAAATTAAACTTGCTAGAAAGATTGAACACTTTACACGAGAAAATTATAGTGAAACCGAAGGAGCTCTACCTAAGAAGAAGTGCCTTTGAGAGCAGAAAGTACATGAGAGCGAATCATTGCTAGTGCTCGAGACTGTCCAAAATTTTAAATAATTAGAGACAAAGAAGTCTAATCTACTAGGAAAGCACTAAAGTTGCTACGTTGCATAACTGCTTTACATATACTGCAAACGAACTCATACATACCTGAAGCTATCGGAATTTGACCGAATAAACATTGCACTCTGCGTACTGTGGATTGCTCTCAACATAACTACACTCAGAAATTAACACATTTCATATCTATTTTGATATCATAATAGCATTGTTTGTATAAAGCCTTCAGTGCCTTTTATTCCAGAACCCACATAATTCAAAAGACTGGTAAAATTCATGGTAAATATGCTGTGCTTAACCAGCAACAAGAAGTTATTAACTTGATCAGTAAGAGACGCCTTAACAGGTATATGAGTTTTCTGTACGTTCACTAAAACCATGTGCAATACATTGGAAGCAGTAACTGGTGTAAAATTATGTCACTTACAATACGCACTTGTCAAGTCTTTTGAGCAATGGAAGGAGATTTTCGTGTGCACATTCATGTTTTGAGAATAAAAATTGGTAGCAACCTGCACACAAGCATACATAGAGACAACCACAAAAATTTGAACATGTTACAAATGCTCCATTTTTAATATGAGTGAAAGGTTCCTTGCAGACACTGGATCATGAGAAATGTCATGGAGAACATAAAAATTCAAAAATACAAGAAAACGAAAGAAATTGAGGGAGGTGGGGTGGGGGAGGGGGATAAAGCATTCAATACAAGCATGACTGAGTTTCAACTGAAGAACAATTATGAAAGCACAAAATTTCGGTCTTTAAATAAAGCACCCAGCAATTGTGAGAAATATAGCCCCTAAATTAAGCAAAACAAATTGCCATCATAATGAATATTTGCTATTAAGTCGCATGTATAAAAAAGAATACACGGAAGGCAGATTTTTGTCGTGTTCCAGTGAGTTTGTCTACCTTTCCGTAGCACATGTTAATCCCTTGCATAATTGCAAACATGGAATTATTAGACAGAGAATTTTTTTTTTTT
>CAIGRB010079533.1:37965-49747 GCA_903798255.1 Fraxinus quadrangulata | reverse complement strand
TTTCAAGAAAAACTTCACAGTTCACAAGTAATCACGATCACTACACTAATTCATCATACTAACCGAATGCAAAAGTCGAAAATTGCCAAACCTGTTCCCAAGTAGAAGCAAAATTGTAGCCTTTAGAGATCGCGCTCGAATTCGGAACACCCGGTTTCGACGCAGTTGCCGACATTGTCTTCTTCTTCCTCGAAACAAAATGTATTCACAATACTTTTTAAACCAAAATCAAAAATTGTTTAAAGAGTTCATTTTGAATAGTTAAAATAACAGAATTGTTGTCCTATAAGAGAAATATCTCTAAAACGCCTTTGATTTTTGTATGAATTTGATCAAAAACTCTTCAACCGTGGCTATTTCTTTAGGAAAATGTTTTTGAGCAAACAAATGTACAATGATGACCATATTTATGTGCCTTTAGACTAGCTGAAATATGAGTAATATGTTTGGGAGTCAAAATTGCACATTCATAAAACCGAAATAAATCATGTTGACAGGAAATTTTTGACACTCTAGTTGACATCCTCTCACAATGTAGTAGGATCCACGTGACCCATATGAATTAAAAACGAAAAAAAAAATCCCCCTATGTTTGGAAGTCAAACTTGCACATTCATAAAACTGGAATAAATCACATTGTCAGAAAATTTTTAACACTTTAGTTGACATCCTCTCACAATGTAGTGGGACCCACGTGACCCATATGAATTAAAAACGAACAAAAGTCGAAAATTGCCAAACCTGTTCCCAAGTAGAAGCAAAATTGTAGCCTTTAAAGATCGCACTCGAATTCGGAACATCCGATTTCGACGCTGTTGCCGACATTGTCTTCTTCTTCCTCGAAACAAAATGTATTCACAATAACTTTTTAAACCAAAATCAAAAATTGTTTAAAGAGTTCATTTTGAATAGTTAAAATAACATAATTGTTCTCGTATCAGAGAAATATCTCTAAAACGCTTTTGATTTTTTTATGAATTTGATCAAAAACTCTTCAACCGTGGCTATTTCTTTAGGAAAATGTTTTTGAGCAAACAATGATGACCATATTTATGTGCCTTTAGACTAGCTGAAATTTGAGTAATATGTTTGGGAGTCAAACTTGCACATTCATAAAACTAGAATAAACTATGTGGACAGGAAATTTTTGACACTCTAGTTGACATCCTCTCACAGTGTAGTGGAATCCACGTGACCCATATGAATTAAAAATGAAAAAAAATCCCCCTATGTTTGGGAGTCAAACTTGCACATTCATAAAACTTGAATAAATCACGTTGTCAGAAAATTTTTGACACTTTAGTTGACATCCACTCACAATGTAGTGGGACCCACGTGACCCATATGAATTAAAAACGATAAAAAAAAATCTTTTCTAAGAAAATTTTCCTCTCCCTTTTGCTCTTCTTGCTTTTCTCTTTTATAGATGAAAATTTCAACCTTCTTCATCTCTGTCGTCCATTTGTCATTAATCCTCAGTTTTTCTTTTTGAAATTTCAAAAAGTAATGATAAAGGGATAAAAGTTTAAATGCTTAAATATCTTTTCTTTGTTTATTTATTTGCTTTCCAGTAAGATTCTACTATCATGATTAATTATTTAAAAAATCCTCAAACTCCGCAAAAATTGGTATCAGAGCCATGTGCAGAATTGATTGTTATAATTGTAGAATGCATGTTATTTTAATAACTGCTGGATATACTTTATACGAATCAAAGAAATTCTTTTATAAAGATTCTGTTTATAGAAATCTAAATAAAAGAAAAATTGTTAAAAATAAATTGAGCATGATTAATGCATTAAATAAATATGAATATGATGTCAGAATATTCACTATACATTATGTGACTTGTCATCATGGGAATTGATAGACCTATCACTGAAGTAGAAAGTAATGATGAGATCTGTGAGCAGATTGAATCACAAGGAAATTTTTCAAAAGAAATTTTAATTTCTGATAAAAAGTTAGCAAAAATATGCAAAACAAAACTTGCTATAGAACCGAAGGAGATCTTTGATCAACCCGGATTTATAGAAAGATTCTCGAAAAGAAATAAGCATGTTTTTATGGTGTTTCTCAAAAAGAATTTGCCATACATGTTCAACATACCTACGGTAAGATAGGAATATCTTTGTTGACCAAACAAGATATTAATAAAGCTAAACAAAAAATAGATCTTGACAATAGTAAGAATCTATTTTGGGTTACAATAGGAGCTATTAGAATTCAACTTCGTAGCACCTTATCTGACAAAATAAATCAACATATTTCTATGATGTTGGTTGATGAAAGGATTCAAAATCTTAAAGAAAGATGTTTAGGAGCCCTTGAAGGGAACCTAGCATGTGGAAAACTTATTTTTACAGTTTATCCTAGACTTTCTGTAAGTCTACATGACCAAAACTTTGATGGAATACTTTCTTTTGTACACAAGTATCAAAGAACAGATTTAGTCAAAAATAATAACGTACATTTCTCAATTTCATATTTAGTTAGTTATGCTATACATAACCAGCATAATATGACAATTGTTAGAGAATCTAAAGGAATTAAGATAGATCCTTTATTTTCAGACTATCTTGAATACAAAGAAACTGACTTTGAATGGTTAATTCAACCATTAAATCAGTCTTCTAGACTTTCTTTGGATATAAATCCAAATGAACAGAGACGTTTAGTCAAAGAACAAAGACCGCTTCTCATAACTAGGAATTTGTCATTACGACAACCACCTCCTAATGTTAAGTGGAAGGAAGATGAAGCAGAAACTAGTAAATCTAGTATAGACAAACAGCTCAAGCTGTTAAACAAGAAGATTTCCAGAATGGCTGAAAATCTCTACACAGAAGAAGAAGAATGATTCATGGTTGAAGTAAGAATCATTAAGTTGGAAAAATATTACAAAATAGAAGACGTAACATGTTTTCATAAAACCTATTATGCTCTAGAGGAAGACAGAGGCAGATATGTTTATCTAGAACCTATTTCTGAAAAATCAAAAGTTTTGACTCTAATTGCGATAAAGGATTTACCGCGAGAAATTAGAGAAAATATTTTGGAAAAAATTATTTATGGATCTTTACGAGATCTATATATTTATGAAAAAATTATGGAACGTTTTGAAGACGAACAAAATATTTTATATTACAAAGAAAAATATGGACTTTTATGATTCTAAATGATATTTTGAGAGAAATAAAAGATTTGAAAAAAGAGATTGAAGAAGTAAAAATACTTCTTAAAACTTTTCAAGAAAATTCTGAAAGATCTACTGAAAAACATTCTGCAGTTATACTAGCAGGTGTAAAACCAAAAGATCAACCTTTAAAGAAAAATTCTAAAGTTTCTTTAGGAATTTTTGAAAAAACAGGGGAAATTTTTGATGAAGAACCTCCAGAACATTCAAAATGTAAATTTGATATTAACTTTATAAGTTAATGGCAAATTTACGAAAAAATCTTGAAAACATTTACGAAACAAGACATGATTTAGGACTTTTAAATGTACTTCTTGCATTTGAAGATTCTGAATTAAAAGAAATAGAAAACATTGTTAAGAGTATTAACATTGGAAAGAATGAAACTGTTATGACTATTGAATCAGAAGAAGAAAATTCTAAAGATTCAGAAGTAGAACAGTTAGACGAAAATCTTAATGATAGTGACTCTGAAGTCATAATTCATGAAAGATTTAATACCTCTAGATCACCTGGAATAGTGATAAGAGAACCAAAACCGGAATCTACTGGTTTTGAACCAAGTAGTTCTAATCCCCAAGGAGACGGTAAAAGAGTTGTAGGAGATCAAAATCCAAGACCTATACCTAGAAATGAAGATTTGAGTTCAAACTTTTTGAATTCAGAATTCATACCCAAAAAAGGAAATCAACAAGTATCAATCTTAGATGTAGATTGTACTCTTGAACCTGAAAAACTTATTGATGCATGGTATAGTCATATTATGATCGCCATGATTACCAATAAGGAAATTATTAGACATGAATCAAATTCTTGGAATTATGTTCTTGCAAGTACCAGAGGTAACGCAAGAAATTTCTTAGAAAGATTTGATGATAGTGTCAAGAACGCTATTTGGAAAGACGCAGGATACAATATTCCTGATTTCATAAAGAGAATTGTAGAACAGCTCTACAAACAATTTACGGGACTTACTTATGAAGTCTTTAAAAATAATAGATCAACGATTGAAGTCGCTGATGCTTTAAATCATTTAGAAAAAATTTCTATTTGTGATATGTGTTACTTTGAAAATTACGCATGTGAATTTTCTAACTATTTTTACATAAGCCCCAGCGATAAGTGGAATGAATTAACTGAAAAATTCATTCGAAAACTTCGAGAACCTTTTAATCATGAGGTTATGGAACTTTTAAATAATGCTATTGACAATCAACGAAATCACATTGATCCAATGCTCAATGTTAGAGTTGAAAATTCAATAGGACTAGTTATAACTTTAACTAGAAATCTTATTGCTGACAAATGTAAAGAAAGCATCCTGGTAAGAGACAGCAAGAAAGCTTTAATTAGCAATCCAAGACTTTGCTGTGATAAATACCTTGATAAAATACCAGGACAATATGTGTATTTACCACCTACTAAAGAAAAAAGAAAATCTTATAAGAGAAAGAAGAAATACATCTTCAAGAAATATAAGAAACCTTATAAGCAAAAATTCTTTAAAAAGAAAAAATATTTTCACAAGAGAAAAATTTTTAAGGACAAGAACAATAAAAAATATTTTCCTCAAAAGAAAAAGAATTGCAGATGTTGGCTCTGCAACGAATCTGGACATTATGCAAATGAATGTCCTACCAGATTAAAGAATGAGGAGAGAATCAAACTCCTTACTCTTTTTGATGAACAAGGTTTCTACCCAGTTGAAGACCCAAGTGATACAGAATCTTTGTATTACTTAACAACTGATTCAGAAACTGATTCTTCAGAAGAATCCGAAGATGAGTAATAGAAATATTACTAATCCAAATTCTATCTATATTCCTATAAAATTAAATTTTGAAGGATATAGAAAATACAAAATTCATGCTTTTGTAGATACTGGAGCATCAGTATGTACTGCGAGTAAGTGGATTATCCCAAAACACTTTTGGGTACAATCTGAAAAGGTTTTGAATTTAAAGATTGCCGACAAATCTGAAATCAAAACCTCTAAAGTAATAAAAGGTCTAAATATTGAGATAAGTGGATATCATAAATCTCAATGGAAAACTTTTTATTTCAAAATACCTACTGTATACCAATTAGAAACTGGTATAGATTTTATGATTGGAAATAATTTTTGTCAACTTTATCATCCATTCATACAAGAAATTGAATCTATAAGTTTTACCATTAAAGATAACAAAATATGGATTCCAAAACAAAGAAAAGCTTTTGCAATGAATGTATTGCAAGAAAATTTTTTACAAAATGTAAAAATTAATAAACAAAGAAAAAAATTTCATTTTTTCAAAGGGGAGAATATTATTTCAAAAAGAACTATTCTTATAACCCTTGATGAACAACAACAATTCAGGATTAACTCCCGAAGAAGTATAATCTTAGAATTGTTAAAAAATTGTTGCTCAGAAAATCCTTTGGACCCGCAAAAGAACAAAGGAAATATGACAGCAAATATTGAATTACTTGAAGAATTCAAAACTACTATAGTTAGAGCTAAAGCAATGGCTTATAGCCCTAAAGATAGAGAAGAATTCTCAATTCAAATAAAATAATTGCTTGATTTAAAAATTATTGAACCAAGCAAATCCCAATTCTCTTCACCTGCCTTTATGGTTAGAAATGAAGCTGAAAAAAGACGTGGAAAAGCTCGGATGGTTGTTGACTATTCGCAGATTAATAAGGTAACAAAAACTGATGGATATTTAATTCCTAATATGCAGAGTTTGTTACAACTAATCAAAGGAAAACAAATTTTCTCTTCCTTTGATTGCAAATCAGGATTTTGGCATGTTTTACTTGACCAAGATTGTAAACACTTGACAGCCTTTAGCTGTTCACAAGGACATTATCAATGGAATGTTGTTCCATTTGGTTTAAAGCAAGCACCGGTATTTTCCAAAGACATATGGATAATATCTTAGAGGAATTTAACAAATTCTGTTGTGTTTATATAGACGATATTTTTATTTTCTCTGAATCTGAAGAAGATCATGAAAATCATGTGATTTCTATTTTGAGAAGAATAAATGATAAAGGAATTGTGTTATCTGAAAAGAAAGCACAATTATTTAAAGAAAAAATTGCATTTTAGGTTTTGATATATCTTTTGGATATAGAACACTAAAACCGCATATTTTAGTACATATTCAAGAATTTCCAAATGAAATTCAAGATAAAAAACAATTAATGAGATTTCTTGGATGTCTCACTTATGTTGAATCTTTTATCAAAGAATTAGCAAAAATGAGAGAACCACTCCAAAAGAAATTGAAAAAATATTTTAAATGGATCTGGACAAAAGATGATTCTATTTATGTTCAGAAAATAAAATCAAAAATAAAAATTTTACCATCTTTATATCATCCTAAAAAAGGAGAAAAGATGATAATTGAAACAGATGCATCTCATGAATTTTGGGGAGCAGTTTTAAAATCTTTTGATCAACAAGATCAAGAAGAAAAATTGTGTTCTTATGCTTCAGGAACTTTTCAAGGAGCAGAAAAGAACTATCATATTAATGAAAAAGAAATTTTAGCCATGAAAAAGGCTATTACAAAATTTCGACTTTATATAATCTCTGACAAATTTCTTGTTAGAACTGATTCAAGAACTTGTAGTTCATTTTTAAAACATCAGGTACATCCAGACTACAAGCAAGGAAGACTTGTGCGATGGCAAATGTGGTTTAGCCACTATGATTTTGAAATACAAATTATAAAAGGAAAAGATAATCCTTTAACGGATACTCTTACACGTGAATTTGCCTTTTCAGGTAAAAATGACAACAATTGAAGATCAGATTGAAGATCTTGAAATACAGATTGAAATTGAAGAAATGGAGATTTCAACTAGACAACAGAAATTACAAATTCTGAAAAAGAAGTTGGCTAGACTTTTCAAACAAAAACTAGCATCAACTTTTGACAAAAAGGGGGAAGGTGAAACTTCAACAAACCCAAAGTCAAAAGGAATCGAAAGTAGTATATCTACTGGAGATAAAAATACAGTCCTGAGGAAGACACTCAATACTGACAGTAATGAAATTACTGAAAGTAATACAAAAGAGCATTCTCAAGCTCAGTGCTCTAACGAGCAAAAGGGAATTCAAGTCCCAAACAAAAATGCTAAAGATAGCAAAACTATCGAAAGCAAAAAAGACAAAGAACAAACGGGTATTCCAAGCCCACAAAAATCATTGTCATCGTATGATAAATGTTCGCAAGAACAAGAGAGCATTCAAGGCTCAAAAACAACTGAGGAGATTAAAACTCCATCACCACTTGTTGGTATTAACAATTTACCTGCAGGTACAAAATTCTATGTGATCTTTGAAGGTCCAAACATGGGATTCTATACTCAATGGAAACAAGTTGAACCACTTGTTAAAAATAAACCATACAAACACAAGAGTTTCAAAACTCTACTTGAAGCCCAACAAGCTTACAACCAATTCCATGAAGCCAAAGGCCAAAAACCTTCTTCATATAATCACCTATCCGACAATATCCAGCTTAGGCCCAGATATAGTCAAGAAAATAATCCCAGGGCAAGGCCCAGATTACCAACCTTTGTACCCCCACATTCTAGTCAAAGATTACGAATGATATCTTTTAAAGATATGGTTCAAACAAATCCTGAAATTGAAAATATTCCTAGTAGATTTAAATCTATTGGAAAATTGCCGAAAGAACAAGAAAAACCAACAGTTTCTGGAATTTCTTTACAGAATTTTCTTCAGTGTGAAGAAGAAGCTAGAGCAGTGGGAGATTCAGATCCCAACCAAACATATCTCGGAATCTTCGAGAAAAAATTTGGACAATTCATCTTCTGCAAAGGAGCTGAACCTACAATCGTTCATACAGTTTTTCACTGTGGACTTATTAAAATGATAATCCTAAGTGATGAAATGGAAGAAATCAAATTGCTTGATGAAAGACTCTTAAAATCGCTCAAAGATTTTAAGAAAATTGTCATTAAAGACCCAAATCTTCTTATGATTTTGAAGATTAATAGTACAATTCCTTTTTGGAATACTGAAGGACTTCTGGTTAAAGGATACCATCATATCCAGTTGAAGACAATGAACCAGATAACATTAAACAGACCGACTACAGCAAAGACGGAATGTGTAAGTGAACAAATTCTCAATGAATGGAGAAATTTGTCATACCAAAGACTTTTGTCTGGATTAAGAATCTTCAACAGTGAATCGAAGATTAAAATAAATCATTCATCTGATTTTATTTTAATGACGAGCAAAATAGGAGCCACCATAGACATGAAGGGAATCAAAGCTTTGTGTAGCTTTGAAAAGAACTTTTATAATTTACCTAATACTCCTTCAAATTATAAAAGAGATTTATGTAAAAGTTTGAGACAAAGTATAGGCAAAGATCACTATTGCCAATGGTGTGAAAATAATGAAGAAACAGGATCCAGTGAAAGCAATACAGCTGGAGAACAGTCAGAATAAGATGTGATCAAAGGACATCTACTTTAAGAAGATGTGACAAAAGGAGCATCTACTTTTGACAAAATTGCATCCACTTTTGAAAAAGAGGCAGATGCGACAAAAACAAGGACAAACTTTTGTCAAATCCCTTTATCATTACTTTTTGAAATTTCAAAAAGAAAAACTGAGGATTAATGACAAATGGACGACAGAGATGAAGAATGTTGAAATTTTCATCCATAAAAGAGAAAAGCAAGAAGAGCAAAAGGGAGAGGAAAATTTTCTTAGAAAAATTTCTTTATCATTTACAAAATCTTGTAATATTTAGAATCCGAGACTAAATCCCTCAAAGACAGTAGATCCACACTGGATCTAAAGCTTGTACTTAAATAAAGTTTAAGAGAGTTTTTTGCTCTTAAACCTTCTTTTCAATAAAATAATGTTTCTATACTTCTATCTTTTACATAAACCATGTACGGATCTATAAAAATTCAGGATAAAGGAGTACCGCTAGGCAGGAGGCCATTAGGGAAACAAATCCAAAGGATTCACCATAGTGAGGCAAGATCTGCACCTTAGACAGAAGAGAAAAGAAGCACCACCAATTTACAAATACAGTAAGAAGGTTTAAATGCTTAAATATCTTTTCTTTGTTTATTTATTTGCTTTCCAGTAAGATTCTACTGTCATGACTAATTATTTAAAAAATCCTCAAACTCCGCAAAAATTGGTATGAATTAAAAACGATAAAAAAAAAATCCCCCCACCCCCTTCCCCCCATTGTGAGGGGTCTGTCAGGGAGGATGTCAAACCCTCCCTGGCACACCAGCATGATTACGTAAAATTTTTGATATTCACTATTATTCGAATTACATAAATTTGGCTAAATCACCTATTTGAGCCCATCCTTTAAAAAATATATATTTTTTTAATTCATTTTTAATCACACGTATTTCAATAAAATAATTTTTTCGTAAACCTCAAAAAAAAATTCTAATTTTTAACCACTCATTAAAAAAAGTCACTATTAAAAAATTCGAACATGGCCTATATTTGAGAGTTATTGTTTATTATTATCACATATTTCATGGGATTTGCTAGGTTGCTTTTATTATACATCTTTTTATTCATAATTTCATTTTCTAATATTTGGTGTATTTATAATAGAATGATTATATTGTTACTCAAAAAAAAATTATTGCATTACTTTTTAATTATACTAAAAATCCCCAATTTTTACTAATTAAGGCAATTATGTCTGTACCTTTTGTTGCATTCTTATGCTCAACCTTCCATAGCTTTTACATCTGATCCCTAATAATGATTTGTACAAATATTCCATTTAATCAGTTTTATCCAAAATAAGTGGTAAGTCTGGCCACAAACGTAAAATAATCTTCAATTCTATGCTCCGAGATTATATGCTTAAATCTTCAATCTATGTCACTTGTTTAGTGCTTATTTTATTTCAGGGATAATTGGCGCAATACTCCCTAACATTTACATTTTGTGCAAAATCCCTCTAAATCACCCAAACACGAAATAGTCCATGCTGTCTATACCCATTAGTTTACCCTTTAAGATAGGTAAAATGGTCAAAATGACTAATAATTCAGAAGGTATTTTCATCTTTTCAAATCAAAACACTCAAGATGCCTAAATGAAGAAATTGATACTGTATGAGTAAGTAATGAATAGTGAATGTGGGAAGTAAATGGTGGAAATTATTTTGTGGTTTTGTTTTGATGTGGGTAGTGAACGGAAAAAATCAGACTTTTTTATTTTGTTATTTGGATATTGAATTTTAGTGAATATTGTTGATTTTGTTATCTCATTGCTCTAATATATTTGATTTCTCATATAGTATTGAATAAAGAAGTAGTCTACTATACTATTAAATTCAACTTTTCTGATTTTTTTTGCTATGATTATATTAGATTATCACGTGTATCGAGGAAGAATAACAACTGGTCTATTGGTCAATTATTAATGTACAAATCAACCCTAAAATTTGTGAACTTTGCTGAATACAACCTTGAAAATGATAAATTTCATCAAATACTATCCTATGTTGGAAAACATTGTGCAAAACAACATAAAATGGAAATGAGCAAAAGAAATTGGCTGAATGCAAACCTTAACACATCAAAATAAGCCAGCAAAAATCCCATAAAACAGTAATAAAATCGACCATAGGTCTATTGATCAAACATTTGTGTACAAATCAACTCTAAAATTGGCGAATTTTGCAAAATACAACCTTGAAAATGGTACTTATCACAAAAAATACTATCTCTATGTTTGAAAACTTTGTGCAAAACAACCCTAAATCTAGATCTTAATCAGCAAAAACAAAAATTAGCAAAAGACACCAACAGAATGCAGACCTTAACGCATCAAAATGAAACAACAATTAAACCGATCATTCAACATAGTCATATTACAAAATAAAATGTTGAATACAAACCTTAAACCAATAGTAAACACATCCAAGCTAGCAGAACACAAAATTAATTTTAACCATCCAAATCAACAGAATACAACACAGTGGCATGCAAAACTTCTCCAATGATCAAAATTGTGAAAAATGACTGATGATTTTGAATTTTTTGGTCAATTCTTAGGTTGTAACCACAGTCATATGTTGGTTTCTCTTTAAGTTCGTGTTTCAAACAAACAAAGCCTTTGAATATTTGGATTTGAAAAGACAAAAATTTTGATTTTTTATTCATTGTGGTCCTCTTAATTGTTTTTATCGAGTAAACAA
Organism: Fraxinus quadrangulata; assembly: GCA_903798255.1. NCBI lineage: Eukaryota > Viridiplantae > Streptophyta > Magnoliopsida > Lamiales > Oleaceae > Fraxinus > Fraxinus quadrangulata. The sequence goes on along the minus strand of CAIGRB010079533.1, from coordinate 38,326 downwards.
CAAATATAGATGATAGTGGATATTCCGCAACATTTGGATCATTTACGGGAGTTTTGCATCAAAATGAAATGTTAGAAAGTATTCCACGAAAGAGGCAAATGTTAGGGGGTATTGCGTCAATTACTCTACATAAGTTTAGCATATAGAGTGCCAAAAACATGATAATTTAGGGATCAAAGTACAATTTGACCAAAAAAACTTACATTTTTTTTTTCAAATTGAACTATTATATATGCAAAAAAAAAAAAATGGCGACTTACTCCATTGCCTTTCTAAGGTATGCCAGATGGTCCCTGTGATAATCAATCCTAGTTCCATCAATACGAGCTTTTGTAACTGTTATGGCTTTATTGTTAACTTC
>CAIGRB010079533.1:20773-37856 GCA_903798255.1 Fraxinus quadrangulata | reverse complement strand
TTTTTTTTTTGGATTTATGTGCAAAATATTTTTTAATGTGAAAATGCATGAATGAAAATGAATTTGAAAAAAAAATTAGGTTGTGTTTGACACCCATTTTAGAGAATAACTTGATTTGGAATAGTGATTCATGGAAGAATATATGGTTAAAAAGTAAGGAGAATTTTCAAGTTTATGTGTAATATTATTTTATTGAATGTGTGGTTGAAATAAAAAATGAGATGGAGAATGAGAAAAATCTGGATGTCAAACAAGGTCTAAATAATGGGGATTAAATAGGGGCATCGTTTTGTCCATATATTTGTGAATAATTCTTGTTATATACACTTTTGTGTACAACAAGTTTGACACTTCCCTCGCATGAGGGGAGTTGTCCACACCAAAATAAAATAATTTGTCCCCTTATTGTGAGGGAGGTAGTGGGCCCGTGTTATGCTTGATGTACACTTGATGTACAAGTGTACAACAAGAATGGCTCTATATTTGTTATTTAAAAACAATTCGTAGTTGTGAATTTGTTCTCCATTCGTTGATATTATGTGACAACATTCAATAAAGTTAATAAAAAAATATTATATTATAAGAGTGTGTGGTTAAAAAGAATTTAAGAAAAAAAATTGTTGTAATAGTTGTCAAACAAAGACTAATTAATAATTGGATATGAATTTATAAATTGGTTTATACATTGAATGAAAATCTTATATAGATTTTAATCAATCATCATTATTATTCATAAATTTCGTAAAATCACTAATATTCCTCTTTATAAATCATTAGTTCATATTCGAGTTCAACTATCCTCCTTTCTCAATGCATGCTGCCGTCAAGACTCAAGATAAGCCAGTTTTTGACTTCTTTTGTAACAATAAACTTGGCTAAACATGCTGTAAGAGAAGATTTCTATTTGTAAAACAGCTTTGTAAAGACATAAATTTCAACCTTCAACAGATTTTGGTGCTAGTATCACAGTAACAAAACGTTAAGGGCCTGTTTGATATAACATATTTTCCATTTCCAAGTTCCAACTTTTTGGTTGTTTGATAGATCAATTTTTCTTGCCAATTGATTTTCCCCCACCCCCTTACACAACCTTTTTTTCCATGTTTTCATTGAGAAGATGTTTGGTGAAAATTAAAATTAAACTTTTAATAAATTTTGATAGAAATTTTTAAAACGTGTGATTAAAAAACTATGAAACCCATGAAAAATATAGTTAATATTAATTGTTTAACTTTGACTTAAATTAAAATCTAATTTTAATTTATACCAAACAAGCTCTGAACCCATTTTCCCACCGCTTTGGTGGGAAAATGGTTTTCTAGCTTTTTTTTTTTTTTTGTTGCTGCAATAGAAACAAATTATATCTCCAATTGTAATTTTTTTTTTCTCTTTAATGGACAATTTTCATAAAAAATAAAATCAAACGAACATCAAAGATCCAAAATTTCAACATTTTCCAAGTGAAAAATTATACCAGTCAAACACAATTAATTGACAATTCTCGAAAAAACAAGTTCTAAGCAATTATTTTATCTGAAATTCGTTTTCTTTCCACCCATTTTTCATTCTTGAAATCAAGCGGACCTTAACAGTCTTCTTCAATTAGGGGAGAAAAGTATCTTACCCAGCTTGCTTGAAGAAACAGTAATACAGAGACCATTTTGATGAATAAAAATGACCTTCAAACGTCACAAAACTAGTCAAAAACAAAATGTCAAGGTACTGTTGATCAATCCTTTACATCTGATATACCTTCTACTGAAATTTGAAACCTTGCTTCAGCTTCAGCCAAACATGGAGAACTCACCACTTTGCAAATGCGCTCTTCTCCTCTTCCCTTTCGTAGAGCAAGCCTTCAACATGGATAGAGATGATATTTAGTCAACATTAAAATATGGCTTTGTAAGAATCACTTATAGCATATACAAACCTCGTTGTAGTAGCATGTGCCATAATGTTACCACCAATGGGTTTGATTTGTGGCCCAGCAAAAATCGCAGAACCATCCACTTGAGCAACGACTTGGTTGGTAATAACCACAGCAACACCAAACTACATCCATAAAAGATTGTTGAAATTCTCGAGCCCTGATGATTTTAGCTAACCCTCTAGACATGAACAGAGAAACTACCTCGTCAGCTAATTTCTGAAGGCTCCTCAAGAACTTGGCAAGATGCATTTGCCTAGCCGAGAGCTCTCCCCTTCCTGAAAAATCTGTCCTATAAAGAGCAGTTGCACTGTCTACTATCATAAGTGCAAACCTGCGTGATTAAAATGAATTACGACGTCAAACACAATGTGGGCAGCTTTCATCATTGGCAAATCAACAAGCAGAGAATGACAAAGCACGTGGTTGGGTGTGCTTATAAGTACCAGAGCCTCTACTTTTTGCAGTTTAAGAACCAAACTGTGGATCCTAATTCCTATGCAATAATTGTGGTTTCTATTTATCCACTTTTTGAAAAAAATCACTGTTAAGCATGATCAAGCAAGCACTTATTATGCCTACTAATAATGTCAACGAACAAAATGAAATGCAGAGTGCAGGAAACAAGATTGCACTTAAATGAGTCAACCCTTGCGACAATAAACTCCAGTAGCCTAGCAAAATTAATAGGTCGCTTTTATAAGAGACACGTCCATCAGTACCCCAATTATATCTATGAATAAATCACGAGAAGCCTCCTTGGATTGTTTTGTATGTAGGACGTAGAAAATACCTGGTTTCCACCATCATTGAAGCAGCTTCAAGCAGCAGCCTAGATTGATGATCAGTGTTATATGCTCGAGCATAGGCCACATTCTCCAAAACATCAGCACCGTTCAGCCCATATCTATGCATCAATCATCAGGTAAAGTTTAGTTAAATAAAACTACACAAATTGCATGAGAAGATTCAGCTCAAGGAAGCTGTATTAACTTCTCTGCAATCTGTAATAGCCTCTGTGGCCTGAATGTTCCCTCAGCATCGATGTACATTGCTTTTCCCTCACCACCCCCTTGATCTAACGGAAGCTGAAAACAACATTACTGTGCATTCAATGATCTGATTGGATGAAATGTATATCCTCAAAATGACAATTATCAAAGATCTCAAGGCAAAACTCAAGGTTGTAGGAAGGAAACCCGTAAAACTTTTGAAAACATGGTACAAGGATTCATATGGTTCAACTTTGTTGTGTCTTTTAACATTTATCTGATTTATTACGGCAACTGTTGGTTCTTTAAATGAAGTTTCTTGAGCTGACTGAGAGCATAATATCACTAAGTCGTGTGTAGACACTATTACCTGGCAAGTCACACACAGTGTATGGCATAGTTGAGTTTTTCCAGCACGGAACTCACCATATAATTCAGTAATGGATCCCGTTTCAATTCCTCCTGTCAAAAAGCAATTGGGGCCGTGAAGCAGATCACAGTGTATGACAATGATTTGTAGTCAATGAGAACCTACCTTCTAATATTTTGTCAAGTTCCTTTGATCCAGAAGTTATTTGAATAATTTCAAGCCTCTGTGCATGGAGTTGGCTTGCACTAGTAAAACCCAAAGGCACCAATTTTGAAGCTGTTGAAATATGCAACATTGGCTAAGAGATATGATAACCCACTGATTGATTATAAAAATTTGTATAACTAAATTGAAGCAATGATTAGCGATCAATGATCACAATAACAAGAATATCAAGATCTTGAAACAAGATACACATGCCTGCCTCAATGATCTTATCAACTTTTGCATCACTTATTCCTTTTATTTGCAGAAGCTCCTTCCTTGGGGAGTATGCAACAGATTCTACAGTACATAGGCCGGCATCTTTTAGCTTTTTTATGTCAATGGCAGCAATGCCAGATGCCTTAAAGCAAAACAGGAAAAAGAAGAATTAATACACTGAAAATATTCTAGATCTCATAATGAATCATCAAGATTGGCTGCCTTTAGTTCTTGAATCCTGATTTACATAGATATACAGAAATATGTCAAGTCATCATTGTTGCAAAAATGAGAAATTATAAACAAGCCGGAGATTTTAAATGGCAATTACTCTTATTCATACTAAAATCATTAAACCACCTCAGTTCTTTTGAAACCTTTTAATCTTCACCACTACTAAACAAAGAAGCATGACTCCATTTCATCCCTACACTTTTTGAGAAAGTAATATTTTACAAAGCAAAAATTTACTCTAACTGGAAAAGAGTTTCTAATTTTCCATGCATCTCACGAATAATGCCAGGGAAGTGAAAAAATTTGTAAAGAGGCTATGTTTAAGCAGCAAGGAATTGGGACCATGGAATATGATTAAATAAACAATATATTTATGCATAGGAATGATCTAATGAGCACCGATACTCATCTTATTTTAAATACCGAATACGTGTCATATAAATCGATTGGTAGATAAAATTATGGTGGTTCTCAACATTTGAATTAAATTTAAAATCCACCAATTGATTTATATAACACGTTATCGATGCTTAACATAAGAAGAGCACCGATACTCATTAGATCATTCATGTATTTGTGCGTATTACAAACATGGTGCTATCATTTTTTATCCTGGCACAAATTTTTTGTTCCTAGACAATCCATAAACATTTTATAGTGAAACCTAGATTCTTCCAAAGTATTCGTTAAAAGAATTACAAAATATTGACAAAAAAGATAATGAAAGTAATAATCTACCAAGTGATAAAGTTGTAAATAGGTGCAATGGAATTTTGGGACGACTAAATAAGTAGCCAAAAATTGATAAACCATTCTTGATAGTTAGATGCAATTCACATTTTCTTCAATAAGAAGCAGAATCCAAGAACCAAGAATTCGAGTGCAAATTGGAAGACCCATTTAATGTGATGTGATATTTAACATTCTTGGTCCATTAACTTAGCATCCAATTATACAATTGGGTATTTTTCCCATCTCAAAACATCACACATGGGCCTCTTGATATTTAGGGTTTCAAATAGCAGCTTAAATCTAATCTTAAAATTACGATAACTCTTTTTGAAAAGTCTAATTCAAGAACAAAAAATGGAAATCAAATCGAAAAATTAAACGATTAAGCATTTATGTATATTGAAAAGACAGGAAAAATAAAATAAAACGGCATAAAAGTTCACTAGGAACCTTTCCTTGAAACGAATGACACGGGAATGGAAAAATTAAAATTCAATTCAGACACCCATTTACAAATCTTGATTAATAATCTATGAAAAAACTCTGACAAAAGTACTATAAAAATAAAAAGAAATCCAAACAAAAAGAAAAGGACTTTGAAGATAGATTCAAATGCAGGTCGTCAAGAAACATAAACCCAAATCGAAAAAGGAAAATCAAATTATGGACCTGAAGTTGCTCAACGGGGAAAGGACCGTGTTGTATGTCTTCTTGTTCCTCTTGTTCTTGCTGCATCGTCTTCTGCTTTCTCTGTTGCTCCATTTCCGTTTCTCTGTATGAGTTGAGTGTGTGAGAGAGAGAGACAGAGAGGAGAAGCAGTGAAATGTGGAGGGAAAGCGAGGGTTTTGAAAGTGTAGAGAGGCGCCAAATATGGCGATTGAATGAAAAGGAAGCTTCTCTGGTAAGCCTTGTCCCTCATGCTCGCTCTCGTCAATGTGCTTTGACTTCAATTAAAAATGGGACGAATTACCAGCATCTACTTTTCAACTTCTCGTTTCCTTTCATGATTGTTGTGCGTATATCATAATTTACAAATTTATTTATCATGATTGTTGTGCGTATATCATAATTTGCAAATTTGTTTATCAACTAACGATGAGATAGATTTGATTAATCTCATCAATTAATTGAAAAAAATAAAAAATTCCCCCACTTTCTTTTGATGCCTCATCATTCTGTAAAAGATAATAAAAATGATAATATACAACAAACATTTTCCTTTCAACAATCAAGTGCAAAATGTTTTCCACCCAAAATACCCAACAATCCCAAACCGTTGACCACCACCTCCATTTCCACGGTCCCAAACCAATGAACACCAGCTATTACTACCCTCTTCATCCTCCTATTTCTTGTCGTCGATCGGCATGAAAGTGGATTTGTGGCTGCCGAAGGCAAAAGCGTAAGTGAGAAGTAAAGTCACGATTGCCAACAAGAATCAGCACAGAAACCTCGAAGGCAATGACGCTACATGCTAATGTCCCCATGTTGTGCCTCTTGGCTATGTTGTGCACTACTACATAGATCTTGTAGTTTTTCTTCTCCATGTTTTCCATATGTAAACTTTAATAAGTTATTGCTTCAGGTGATTGTTAATAGTCGAAGGCAATTTTAGGGGGATTGGGGATGACGGTGAGGTGCAGGCGGCGATGGTGGTGTGCGATGGTGGTGTTGGTGTAGTGTGGTAATGGTTGGTGTGATCTGTGGTAGTGATGTGCGGTAGTGGTGTAGGTGCAGGTACATTAAGGTAATGGTGGTGCAGTAGATCTAGGGTATGGTATGGTAGGGTAGGTGGGATGAGGTGGTAGGGGTGCAATTGCGATGATGGTGAGATGACAATGATTGTTGGTGGAAGTGGTTGTGATGCAGTGGCGGTGGCGGCAACATTTAGTGATGTCGATGGTGGTGGACTAGTGGGTGGGACGATGTTTGTTTGTGATCAATTATTTAGGTGATCGTAACCAATAAAATGAGTAATTTATGATCAAAAAGTAATGTATAATCTATAAAATGTGTGATTTGTGATTAAATTTGTAATTGTGACCCATAAATTTTGTTTTTGCAACCGTGACTTTGTGTTATTTGTAAATGTGACCATCAATTGCTATGATTTGTGACTGTGACTTGATTAATTAAATTATTGATCATGAACTTTGATCTCACAAACTTTCATCAGTCACGACCTTATGTAATTATAGTTTTTAATTGTAGTCCGTCTACAACTCAAAATCAAGAAAATAGATTAATATCTTTAATTATTATTTAATCATAAATTATATGTAAAATTCGATTTTTAAGTGTTTGCTAATTATGTTTCTAAAAGTGAGATGGTATGTCAATTTTTATTTCAAAAGTGACAGACCATGTAAAAGAAAAATATTATCTAACGAGACATCTCAAAATGAAATATGGTTTAGATTCATTACAAAAAAAATAACTCTTTCTTTGCTAGAATATCAACAAGGCCATTTTAATGCATTGAACTTTATGTCTTATAACTAAGGGGTTGTTTGGTAGAGATTAAAATCGAATTAAAATTGAAAAATTAACAGTTATTGTTGACTTTTATTAGACGAGTGAGACCCAATAACAACTATATTTTCAATTTTAATTGACTTTTAATTGATACCAAAAAAGCCATAAATCTATATCCCTACTATTTTAAAAGAGGCAATCCATCATGTTCATTTATTAAGCTTTTTTTATTCCCATCTTATCCATATCCATTATCAACTATTCATTCATGAAGCTTTACAACAAAATGGTAATATGATATTTCTCGTACCCACAATTGTTGATTCTTTTTATGTCATTTGCTTTCCTCTTAAATAAAAGGAAAAAGAAAAAACAAAAGCAACCATTCAGCCCTTGTTTGATCTACATTCTTTTAAAATTCATTCATTCAAAACTCATTTTCAACCACACATTCTTCGATAAAATAATATTTTTCATCACATCCAAAACTTTTTCTTATTTTTTAACCACATATTTTTCATCGCATCACTATTTAAAATATATTCTTCCCTCAATAATATGCATCAAATACCCCTTACTATCGATAGCCAATTCTAAGCTTAATTTTATTCTGGCTTCTTCGAACACAAACCCTAGCTGCAATGGACTCTCTCCTTTGCTCTTTGATTTTCTTATATAGATTTAGACTCTCATACGCGCAACAGGTAAGAGCTTCATCAGTTTCTTTTTATGTGTTCCAGTTTCTTTCAATTTACTATTAATTGGCTAATTGTCTTCTCTTTTTGTGTTCGAACTTTTCTGGAAGTTTTTCAAAGGACGTAAAAATTTCCACAAACATAGGGCATCGACGTCCTGAGCTATCTCGATTTCATATTCTTTGATTTTCAAGCTATCTCATGCTTCGATTTAGGGTTCTTTATTTTTTGGAAAATATTTTCTTATCTGTCGATTTGTGATGAGTTATATTCAAATCTTGTGTATTTTAAATTGATTATTTCTTTCCCTTTGTTGTTTGTAGAATCTATTTTTTTTGGTAGTGGTATTGACGGCTGTAGTGGGTTGTGTTTCAACTTATCTGAAGGTTTATCAAAGAACCAAAATCTTACAGAAATAGAACACAGCCCAAAACTGCCGGCTATGCGAGAGGCCCACTTTAGGACGAAATTTCGGCCACCACCGTCGGAGGTAGGGATGGTTCTTGGGTGGGTTACGTAGAGGGAAACGAGGGCTTCAAGATGGTGTGTTGGTTCGGTGGTTTTGGTGGCCGAAATGTGGTGGAATGGGGTGCGAAAAGTGGTGGTCTAGGTTTGGGGTTGGGGAGATTTTAAGTTGAATTTTGCACTTGAGGTCATCCAGCTTCTTTGTCCACGTGTTTTGGTGCTTTGGTTTGAATTAAGACATAATAGTTCTAAAACTAAGTTCAGTGACCATTTTTGAAATCGCATGAAATTTCAGTGATCATTTCTGCAAGTTTTAAACTTTAGTGACCATTTTGTTATTTTCGCGTAACTTCAGTGACCGCTTGTGAAATTGACCGATCTAAAATTATAAAATTTTATATTTACTTAGTAATTTCTACAATTGATCAATTATAATATTTTTAAGTTTTTGAAATGTAAAAACTAAACTATTTTTTCATAATTTTAACTTTCAACTATGCAAGTCCAACTTAAAAGATTTATAAGAACTTCATACTTACTTTCGATGTTTCCAACAATATGATAAGTATAAAAATTATAATTACATAATATCGATAGCACCATATCTTAAATATTATTTAAATCTTTATCAGATAAATACATTTTTTAACTTTTGTACCAATAAAGCTATTAAAAAACTTGGAATTAAAGTAAAATAAAAACATTTTTAAAAAATAAATAAAAAGTTAATAAACTAAAGTCAAATAAAATTTTTTTGAAAAAATGAGATTTAAAAAAAAAAAAAATTATAGAGTTCCTAGGCGCGCATTAAGCGGTCAAATTAGCAATTGGCCGCTTAATTCATGCTTAATAGTTTTACGTACACTTTGCGTCGAAGTGCGATTTTTAGAACAATTCTTTAATGAGACCATAATTTAGTTGGTCAATAGTTCCATAGAAAAATTAAACACTCTTAAGTCAATATCAATCAAAACAAGCATGGTGCTAAAAGTAGTGGTGGAAAAAATTAAACCAATTATTCAATTTGAAGAACCGTACTCCTTGAATAATAACAATAATATTAAAGCAAAACAATTTCTCTCATGGATAATTGACACATGACTTGATTTGAATTGTTTGGCTTTAATACTACACATTTCACTTTTATATACAATTGACAAGATCCACATTAAAGTTCTCTTCTATATCGTCATATCCCTTGTTGTAAGTCCTAAGGTAAGACGACATATTCCCCCTCTAAATATATTTAGTTTTTATCTATATATGTAGAGATAGAGCAAACCCTTATTGGGCATATGTGGTGATATTAAAACCACAATGAAGTTACAATGATGTTTCAACCACCCAAAAAAAAAAAAAATATTCTTACAAAAATTCATTTTTTTAAAACTTATTTTCAATCACACATTTTTCAATAAAATAATATTACACGCAAATCCAAAATTTTTCCTTATTGTTTAACCACGTATTTTTCATCAAATCACTATTTAAAATGCATTCTCCACTCAATAATGTGCATTAAATATGGTCTAAGTAATGCATTTGCAATATCGCCCTTCTTTTTAAGTTTGAAATCTACTCTAATTGTGTTTTACTTTTAGTTAGGGCCAAACAAAATCATGATCTAATATAATGGAACTATCTTTATATTGTATTTTAGTTTTAATTAAATTCGAATATATAAAAGCATGGCCTCACTTGAAATAGACCTATCTTTGTATTGAACTTATAATACGAATCTATTCCTGATATAAGATAGCACTAATAATTCTCCACGATGGTCATTAAGGTAAGAGATACTTGATATGCACCCCACGTAGAGCATCATATAATAGGCCACCTACTACTATAAAGTCGTCGACCACCATAAGGTCACCTACCGCCATGAGGACGTCGACCCCCCATGAGGCCGCCTATCACCACAAGGCCCTCTAGGTCGTCTATTGTCATGAGGACGTCGACCCCCATGAGGCCGTCTACCACCACAAAACCCTCTACATCGCCTACTGCCATGAGAACGTCGACCACCATGAGGGCGTCGACCCCCATGAGACCGCCTACCACCACAAGGCTCTCTACGTTCAAGTAGATCGTCTACCACTATGAGGCCAACGCTACACTTAACCATATAAATGACAAAGAGTTAGGCAGGAACTGCCCAACGACAAACGTGGATACAACCAACCACTTGAAGAGTGGAGGTCACTCTACCAGAACGTGGGGAAGTTGGGAGGTTTACGTGGGACACGTGGCACCAATAACCGCAGAATACGTACGTAGCAACATGTGCCTATAAATACCTCCAGGGTAAGAAAGGTAGTTTTTCTGGAAACCCAAAACTTATTGAATGCTCATATATTCTCTGCTTACTCCCTAAAATCGACTACTGATTCTCACGCCGGAGGTACAACGGGGGAAAAGCCCCGACCTCATTTTGCAAGTAGCAAACACTTATCGGAGTACTCGGAACACTAGCTACGTCAAGAAGAACATTGAAGTTTATCTCACAACCATTTCAATACCAGTTCTTGTTCATGGACAATAAGATTTTCATATTTAAATTTTATGTTAGATATATTAATAGCTCAACTTGACGATCAAGAATCTAATTTCACTATTTACTAAAACGTGCCTCTTCTTTGCATTTGTTAAATGCATACATATTTTTTCAAAAAACAAATCGTGTTTACACTTGAAAAGCATTTCACACAAAGTTAATCATTTTAAAAAAGAAATCGTGTTACACTTGAAAAAAATATTGATTCATGCTAACTCAACAATATATTGGTTTTTCAGAATCAAATTAATCAATAATTAAATTTACAAAAATTACATAATTTTCTAAAATAGACCCGTCGATATATTTAAGCCGTGCAGTTGCATTTGTTAATTTTGTAGTAGTCCAATGGCTAAAATTGTGTGGGCTGCCCATCAATCCACTACTCGTAAATTAAAGGGACAAATCTCTCACATCATCATGCACAAGGGTCCCTTGAATTATGTTGTAACTTTACTAATAATGCATGATTTGATAACCAAAACATTCTATATATATACACCGACAAAGTTGTTCACATAATCACAGTATAAATATTATAATCAATTATGTAGTAATTATTGTTGGTAGATGTTTAATTTTGTATGCAAGTGAGGTTTCAAAAGAGCTAGTTTGCCTTTCACTTTACTCTCCTTATTTAAAGATCAAAAGTCAAAATTTTATTTTAACGATACATTTCGTAGGATTCATAACAACTACCTACTTATTTATTACTCATTTCTATTACATTATAATTTCATAAACTTATAATGAAACCCAAACAAGCTCTAACCTCATTATTTTACGTAAAAGCTTCAAGTACATACTTTTGTCAAATAGATGCAATATGTAATATTTCAATGCCTGAGATGTGAGATAGTGTATAGTGACAATCTATTAGGTTAAACAATCATGCCACATGTACAAAAATTGTTGAAAGTCTTTTTGAGAGATTGCCAATCAAGATTTAATTGAATATTGGACAAAACACACGGTTCAACCAGCTAATGCAATGTTACCACTTTTACATATTTTATGTTTTTTGTACATTTCATCCGTACAAAAAGTTGAATTCTAGGCAGGGATGGATGTACAGCTTGGCCTAGTCCCCCGATTTTTTTTTTTTTTTTATGCATTAGTCTTGCTTGTAATCCAATTATGGACCCATTCCTGATTTTAGATTAAATGTGCCTAATTGAAGAACTCAATGCATAATAGAGTGGATGCTAAGAGGGCAACTTGTCTCTTCTATTTCTCTGTAAGCAGTTACGCTCTCTTTTTGTCACATAAAAATAGAGAAATGATCTGTATCAGTCTTTACTTAACATTTTATGGGACTAACATTTTGATGAAAGACATAACTACATTCCATGTGAAGTCGTATATCGAAGATTTAAAATATTAATAATGAAATTTTGTTGCACGCAAGGGTATTAGTTGAAGATCTAAAATATAAATATCTAATCACCTGAGCTTATTGAAGTGGTTTAAGTGAACTTTGATATATTGAATGATCAGCTCGTCTCAAAGTTATATTAATTAGAAGATACGTTCTTATTTGTATATAGTTATGTTTTACACGCGTCCCTTCTTTCCCTTTAAGTCTCGATTACTTTTGTTAAAATATATATTTGCGCATTCCAATACATCTATGACTGCAGTGCAGTTCTTGACACCGTTGTGGTTACCTAGGTGAAATGCCAAGGTAGATGGTGATATAATATTTGGTCTTGAGTTTAAACTATTAAAATGCAGATTAAAAAAAATTCCAACATTATTAAGCACAATATGAATTTATTTGATATAAGTTTTAAGCTAGTAAAAGGTTAATTATCAGTTGGCAAAATATGATTACACAAAACAAAGTAAGTGCAAAAACTCTTATGTGAAGAAGATAATTCACAGAGTTATTGGTTGTTACACATAAGTAAAACATTGAAAATTAGGTAATACATTTTCTTTCTGGCAAAAGGTACAATAAAAATAAACTTACAGTAGCCTACTTATCAGACATGTAAGATTTCGATTTGAATATTTGATTGAAACTGATCCATCTTTAATTTAGAGGCCAGAAATGAAGGTGACACCTGTAGAGGGCAACCAAGATGTCCCGCCAATGAAATTAGCCACAGTGAATTTGGTAGCTTCTGGCCTTCCAATGACATGAAAACCAGGCCAATTTACTCTTCCAGAAGTTCTGGCCCCAGGGCCAATGTTTTCAAATTCAGCAAAGTAGAGTGTTTGGTAAGTGGAACCACTGGATCCTGGCCACTCCACCCAACCCCGGGACGAAATCACGGCATCAATTGTAGATTGCATCACAACTGCTCTTGAGTATTTTTTCCAGGGCCGTCCCAAGTATGCACTTTTTGCAGCAGAAAAATCTGATCCTCGGCTGATCCTGCAATTTTGGACAGAGAATCCAGTATTCTGTCCAGGGTCAGACCGGCCATTAGCCAGGATCACGTCGTAGGCCCCACCACTGCGTGGCTGGCGTAGGACCAAATTACAACTCTGGAACACAGCAACAGCGTTCCCGAATATGAAGTCCACCGTACCATATATATCACATTCGCGATAAAATTGGCGCATAGAGTGTGCATATAATGTGTCCTGGTAACCCACCAGGCTGCATCTGTAGAGTACGGAGTGGTCCGAGGCAACATTTAGCGCCACGGCTTGTTCCGCATTAGGCCCGGCCGTGTTCTGAAACCCTATGTCCCGAGCAATAAAGCCATCTCCAGTAATTGCTGATAAATAGAGAAGGTCAATACTTGCTGATCAATCTTACCTCTCCATTCACAAATTGCTTGAAAATTACAAATATGAATGAAAAATCATAATCACTTGATTTTTTATTTTTATTTTAGGTAGAGTTTGATCCCTGCTTGCAAGAATCCAGACAAGAAAACTTGAGAATTGTTATGTACAAAACGATTGGTACGAAAAGATGGTAAGTACTAAAAGACGTCAATTTGTTTATTACTCTCATGCGCCTGCACAGAGAGAGAGAGAGAGAGAGAGAGAGAGAGAGAGCTCACTAAATGTTGCAGACCCTCGAAGGGACGAGCCTCCATTACCAACATTACTACTACCAGTAATGATGGTTGAGTATTTTCCATCTCCAATTAAGGTAATTCCTTCCTTCTTGGTGTTAATTTTCTCACTGTAAACTCCAGATTTCACATGTATCACGAATCGGTTTCCAGTTGCAGCCTGGATGGCCTCAGAGATTGTTTTATGGTCCCCCGTCCCATCTTTTGCCACAACGGCATTTGCTTTTATTTCTGTACTTTGCAGCAGTTTCCTGTCACTGGCTGATACCCAACTAGGGAAAATTTGTTCCTCCATTAGATGCCGGCCTGAAGGTGTTTTGGTGTTGGTCTTTCTAGTAATTCGGTTCACCAGGGCAAGTGGATTACTAACCAATTGTGAAAGATAGTCCATTTTCTTGGAAATATCAGTCATGAACACATTTGATGGAGAATGAGCCTCTGCTTCATCCTTGCAAGTTTGTTGAAATGTCAAGGCAGCACTCAACCATGTCTGGATGTCAGATTTATGTTTTCTTGGCGATGCCTTGAGTACGTCCAAGGCTTGGTTGAGTCGTTTGAGTGACATTCCGACCAGCTCGTGACAATAATCTATATACATTCATAGAAAAACAAAAACAATAAAAGATGTTATATGAGCTCATATTTATAGCTAAAAGGAAATTACAGCACAGAGGAAAAAGAGTTGTTAAAATAACAGCTATAAGTACCTATAGCCATTCGAGCATGTTGGGCCTCTTGAGAAACAAAATGGACACTGAGTTGCTCAAAGTTAGAAACGGGCAGCTTGGATTCATAGATTGTCTTGTTAACAAGGACAGACATGAAATCGGCTTGATTTCTAGAGCCTGATTCTGTCAGAGTTTCTGCACACAAGCTTGGATATCTGGTGAACCCGCATTGAAGTCCTATGTCCGCTTCATAAGGTTTTTTTGCCGACCAGGACACACTACACAAACTTAATATTACTAGTAGCAATAATAAACCACATTCTAGGGTTGCCATTTTCCAAAAAAGGTAAAATGATAAATCGATTTAACCCCAAAAATTGTATTCCAAGTAGGATTTGTTGTGGGTTAGAATAAGGGGATTTGTTTAGCCTTTTATAGGGATGTTTCTTGGCCATGCATCTTGAACATTTAGTGTGTTAGCTTGGATGTCAATTTCTTTGAGATAGGTACCTACTTGGATGCATGTAATCACTATTCATCTAATGATTTCATTGTGGATAACTAAGCTTCTATTTGACCCCACTTTTTATAATTCATTTTTCCTTTGTTTTATATTTAATCATATATTTTATGGATCCACAATTTTTATCAACTTTTCAATCATACATTTTTTTAACTTTTACTAAAATCCGACTTTTAACCAAACCAAACATAGGCTAAACAAGACTTTTTAATTAACTTTAGTTTAAATTCCTCACTATCCACTACATGGTGGATAAACATGGCTCTAATTGGTTTATTTTAGTGCAAATTCTAAGAAAATTGGAGCAAATGGTCCCAATTTTTTTGTTCAAATTGCTTTTTGGTCCAAACCTTTCAAATGTGATGCAAATGGTCCCAAACCTTTTTATTTTTGGCCAAATGGTCCTTTTGAATGGAATCCATCGAAAATGCCATTAGTTTCGTGCATGCAATGCAATTGTCTTTATTTTATTTTTATTTCAAGGGTATTACTAATTATATTTAGTGACCTTCGCATTTCCTAAAATTTGAAGTACTTAATTTGGATTGAAGGATGAAAACTACTATAGTCCAAGTTACACATGTTGGATTTTGATACCCAATAAATCCTGAGTTATGATATAAACGTTAGATTAAATTGTTACTAACAACAAAGTGCAAAGACTTGATCCGAAATAACTTGGGCCGTTGGAAATAGCTTAAAGGAATTAATGTTGCCCACGACCCATATATATTACCTTGGATGACTTTGAAGCTTGGTCAATTTAAACATTTTATTGGTCCAACTAAAGCCTAACATAACCTATATATATGGTATCTATATCCTAGCCGTAAAATGTGTGATTGCATTGTGAAAGGAGAAAACCGTGATTGTTTTTTAAAGAGAAAAGCTAGTTGCCTTGAGTTTCAAAAACCGGTGTCTTCTTCCTTCAATTTTTGGTCTCTATCTTGTGTTCCTTCCGTTGTTTTTCTTGTGCCTTTGTAGTTACAAATCATCATTGTTATCTTATCCTTTATGAGTGAGATTAAGGAATAACCGATGTAAATATATTGGTTATGAGTTGGAGTCGTTTGGATTGATTGTTTGGTATGTAGAGAAAGGTAACATGAAATTGAGTTCGAAAAATACCGTTTTGACGACTCATGGAGCAAGCTTCTGCGACAACACATATATAGCTAATTTCTTTGCAAATAATGCAGTCCAAATTTTCTTTAGAAGTAGACTCGGCAACCCCAATTTTATTATCTCCATTTTCTGCACTTTTTATGACTCCAATTACATGTTCATTATAATTATAATTTCTTGATTTTTAGAAAATTAATTGAAAAGATTATTCTTTTCATATGCCACCAAGAAAATTCATCATTTATTTAAAGAAAAATTATGATATGATTCAACTTTTTAATGCATTCACAATTTTATAATAATAAAAATCATTTTTTCATTTGACATGATATAGAAAAGTTCATTCACGCTGTTCTGCTTCAAAAGAAAATGTTACAACAATTTTCTTGTTCTATATTTTTTTTAAGTAAATTGAAATATATAATAGCAAGTTCAATAACTGAGGTGAATAACAATTCTGTGTTGCTTCTAGGCCCTCGTGGTTGTGGAAAATTGTGGTGCATCCATCTTTCTCTTTTATCTTTATTGCACATAATTTTAAGATTATTTATTTTATAGTTTTATTATTTATCTTGTTTTATAATTACATTTTTGTGTGCTGATTTTATAACTAGTATTGGAACTAGCACTTGAAAATCTATTGAAGGAATATCGTGACATGATTTCATTAGCAACTGTTTGAGCAACATTCTTATTTTCATCTCATTCTTATGCTCATTTTCAACCACACATTCTTCAATAAAATAATATTTTTCATCACATAAATAACTTTTTTTTTCAACCACATTCACCATCACATCACAAAAAAAAAAAAAAAAAAAATTTAAACAAAAAAAA
The DNA here is from genome assembly GCA_903798255.1 of Fraxinus quadrangulata. Lineage (NCBI taxonomy): Eukaryota > Viridiplantae > Streptophyta > Magnoliopsida > Lamiales > Oleaceae > Fraxinus > Fraxinus quadrangulata. The sequence goes on along the minus strand of CAIGRB010079533.1, from coordinate 20,798 downwards.
TTAAAAAAAACAAAAAAAAAAAAAA
>CAIGRB010079533.1:0-14503 GCA_903798255.1 Fraxinus quadrangulata | reverse complement strand
ACCCCATTAAATTGGTTTGTTATCTTTACATTATTGCACTTTACTTTACATAACCTTTTATATTGTGTTTTATTCATACTTGAATTAAGTTATTAAACTTACATATTTAGTTCTAGTATCATACTTTGAAATTATATCTTATGTATTGTATAGCTTTGAGACAAAGTATCGAAAAAGTTTCAAAAATCAATTCATTCCCCTCTTGGATAGTTATTCTTGGGTTATCATAATGTTTTTAGTTTTGAAACAAGACGAGAAATCTCCATGATGTACTCACTTATTTTTTTTACCCTAAAAGAGTGCTAGTTCCGGGATGTTGCCTTTTGCAAAGCGTCTTTTTCAATTTCATCAAGAAATTCTTTGGCAGTAGTTACATTATCAGACACAACGTCCTTAAATGCTGCTGAAATTTCATGTTTCATGATCATAAAACTTATGCGGTTTGAATGATCTCAGTTATCTGAGTCCCATTTTTATTAGCTGAACTTTTATTCATAAAAGTAGAGGGGTTGTTCACTCCTAAATGCAATGTCTAGATTCATGCCGTCAAGAACGATATAAACGTTCTCTTTCCAACCTTTAAACTTTGATTCTAGTACATGAATTAAATTAATGTTGGCAGATATTGCAGAAGTTGATGGATTAATTGAATAGAGAACTTAAGTATAATTAACATGTTCACATAGAAATCCGTATTGGACAATCAATAATTTCAAATAATGGTGAACCCTATCAAAAGAGACAGAGCACAACCTTGATATTTAATATTTGGACAGAAATATCAACTTGTTAGTGGCACTCTTGGTGCAGTAATCAAATATTAACAATAAATTCGATTAAACAACAAGTCTATCATTTGATCGACTTAATGTTCACATAATGGAAAACTTTACAATTGGTACATATATATCACCACAAGTGTGTAAATAATTCGGTCAAATATTAACTTTCATTTGGGTTAGTCAATACCCATATGAATTACGTACACACAATATTCCTACTATAACAAATAAATTAATTTAGGCAAAAGATGTTATTTAGTAACATATTGCTTCAATTAATCTATTTTAGAAAATTGGTAATCTGAAATTAATTCTAGTTCTATGATTTGAAATTTGATTGTCCCCTTAGTCTTTTAATTTTTTTAATTATTTCTTCTTTCTTTTGTTTTCACAAAAAAAAAAAAATAATAATAATAATAATAATAACATCGATTCACCACCGTAGCACCCGAAAGCTTTATTCAACAATCTATTTTAGTTAAAACTTTCCCAAAATTCAAAATTTAAAATTTAGGGATAAAATTCGCATTTCAAAATTAAAAAAATCCAAAATATGAAATTTTAACCCTAAAATTATTTCTTTAATCTCAATGTTTTAACATGGAGTTGACTCTGATACCACTTGTTGAAACTTTATAAAATTTTAAAATTTATAAAACTAGAAAAACTAATTACTTAATTATCAAGATCATCCATGTCAAATCATTAAGAAAAGTAATAGTGCGGAACATACCTTAATACTTTGGGAATAATTTTTTCTTACTGGATTTTGATTCTTGATCTTAAATCTTGATTATTGGCTCTTTTGATTCTTGAATTCTTGATCTTGATTTTTGTTTCTTATTTCATAATCTTGATTGTCTTGTTTTTCAATTTAATTACTCAAATCATTGTTCTTGATTATTGATTGTAATCTAAATTCTTAATTGTGGGTTTCTTGATCTTCCTCTTCAATATGATTTCTCTATTAATTCTTGTGTTGATATGATGACACAAAGAATGAGAAATTACATATGAATTGGGGACCATAACCCTATTTATAATTTCCATTTGTAGTTGGCTCATCGTCAAATATAATCCTAATAGATCAAGTCTCTACACATGTAATCCGGCCACACTTTATTTAGATATCATAAGCCCAACAATTTAATTATTTATTAGATCACTTTAATTGAACTCAATTTTAAGGTAACTAATAAATTAATAAACCTAACAGAACAGTCCCATTTATGAATTTACTATCAAAGTGGTATATTTATGAGTTCCAATGAATAAATAAAGATTATCTAGACATTCAAATAAGTCTGAATAATAGCTCCAAATAAACGAGCATCTAAAAGCTAGTGAAATCTATAACTACTTCTATATGTGGTCATCTTCTATATGTGGTCGTGAGACACATAGCTGGAACAAAATGAGGGTGTTTTCGTGCCACCAAGTCTGTTACTAAATAGTAATGGCGTGAGTGACTAAGGCATCTGCAACCATATTTCCTTCCTTGTAAATATGTTGTGAAATAAACAAGAAATCAGAATAGTTCTGATACCAATTGTTATGAAACCAATCACCGGATTGAGATGTTGAAATTATATGTCACAATAATAAAGTATTTGATCAAGCAAAATAATAATTAAAACAAGAAATATGACAGATGAATTAAGAGATTTTATGGATTCAAGAATGATGGAAAATGGAGAAAATTACAATGTATCATATAATTTTAGTAATTTATTTTCTCACACTTATAAAATTGTATAGAAAAACTTAATATTTATAAGGAATATGTAGGGGACGTCCAAACTCTCTTAGTAGAGTTGTTGATGAAATAGGATGACAAAAAACCGAGTCCAAAAAGAAATAGGAGAGAAAAACGCAGAAAATCGGAAATAGGTGAGGTAGACGCCGCGACGCCGAGTGTTCTACCCAGAAACAAAATATATTTTAATTGTTTTCTCCATCCAAAACTCTTCTTCAAGTCCAATACCAATTTCCAACTACCAATGGGCTTCCAAAAAATAGAACTTCAACTTGACATAGGACTCCAATAACATTCCAAACTTCAATTTTCCTTGACGTGCATTTCAATTAGAATTCTTCAATTACTCCAACAAGGAATTTGGGTCACACCCAAATTCTAACAATCTCCGAATTCCACCAAGGAATGAACTGTCTTCTTCAACAATAACTAAAAAAATTAATTTTTTCAACAAAACACAATACTCTACTCTTTTTAATGAATCCAATCACTACTCTACAGAATTACTTCAAATTTCCAAAAAATATAATGATTTTAAATTACCCAAAATAGACTGTAACACACCCCAAAGCAGAATCATTATCAAATGCTTTTACAGAAGGCCCCTTTTCTAGAATGTACACATTCTACTCCATTTAAAGCATGCTCAACAAAATCAGCATCCACGTACACTTTTTCACTGGGTACGTCCCTAGCAATTGAATATAATGGCATCGCAGGTGATGGTGGCAAAGCAGTATTATTCATATCTTCTGAATTGCGTTGAGCAGTATTCATTAAATTCGACCCTTTACGAGCTCCTAAAGGTATTGTACCAACCTGAATGTCCACCACGGTACTGAACTTGTGCTGACTAACTCTTCCAAATTGTGCACGTCCCTGCAAGATGTATAACTAAGACATTTTATGTCTCTCCAATACAACTTGCTCACCTTTACAAACCTTCAAAACTCCACATCCACTAAAAAACTCATAACGCTTTGAATCATGGATAGACAATGAGATGAGATTCTTTTTTAAATTCGGAACATGTTGAACATGGTCAAGTGTTCTAACTGTCCCATCCAATAGCTTCAATATGATCGTACCAATTCCAGCAACCCAACAAGGTACGTTTGTTTTCATGACCACGACACTTTTGAAAACAGTTTCATATGTAAAAAACAAGTTCTTATTAGGACACATATGAAATACACATGCTAAATCAATAATCCAATCCTCTTCCAATTTAGACTCAATGTCAGAAATAGCTAAGAGATATCCATCACTTACAACGTTCTCCGCGAGGTCTACTTTGCCTAAAGTATCTGAATATCTACTTACAACCATCATTTCTTTATTCTGCAATTTGTAGCAATCTTTTGCCATGTGACACTTCTTTTTGCAGTAATTACAAATCTGATTACTGAACTTAGATTTCGATTTGCCCCTCTAGAATCACCATAAGCAATCATACCTTCTCCATCTCTGGTCTCAGAAACCAGATGCATCATCTTTTCTTTTGAATACAAAGCATCATACACCTCCTCTATGGTTAGAGTATCACGATTATACAAGATTGTGTCTCTAAATGAAGAAAACGAAGTGGGCAACGAACACAATAAGATCAAGACCAAATTTTCTTCATCATACTCTACTTTCAAAATTTCTAAATTAGCGATGATCTCCTTAAATACAGTCAGATTATCTTCCAATGATCTTCCTTCTACCATTCAATGAGAGTTTAAACGCTGTTTGAGGTTCAACTTGCTTGTCAGACTTTTAGTCCTGCACAATTGCTCCAATTTCAACCATAAAGTAGCTGCTAAATTCTCCTTCAAAACGTCTTGAAGAATAGTATTTGATAGATAAAGATGAACGTGAGAAACTTCCTTCTTATCCTTCCATAATTTTTCCTCCACGGTCAAAGTTGCGGACTTCTTGTTAATTCCCAACAAAGCATCATTCAATTACAGTTGTGTGAGTACTGCGCACATCTTAATCTGCCATAGGAAAAATCTAGTACTCCAATCCAAAAGTGAAATGACATACTTCCTGGAAGCCATCACGATCAAATCAAACCCTGCTCTCTTGCGAAATTGTTAAACCTGAGCCCTGATGTCAATTTTTGTGAAATAAACAAGATACCATAATAGTTTTGATACAAACTATTATGAAACCAATCATCGAATTGAGATATTGAAGTTACATGGCATAATAATAAAGTATTTGATCAAGTAAAAGAATAATAAAGACAAGAAATATGGCAGAAGAATTAAGAGATTTTATTGACTAAAGAATAATGGAGAAGCGAAAAAATTACAATGGATCCTATAATACTAATATCAAGTAAAAGAATAATAAAGATAAGAAATATGGCATATGAATTAAGAGATTCTATGGACTCAAGAATAATGGAGAAGTGAGAAAATTACAATTAATCATATAATTCTAGTAATCTATTTTTTCAAACTTATAAAATTGTATAGAAGAGCCTAATATTTATAGGGAAAAATCGAGTCCAAAACAAAATAGGGGAGAAAAATGCGAAAAACGGGAAACGCGACGTCGGGTGTTCTGCCCGAATATATATATTATTATTTTCAAATTGTTTTCTGAATTCCCTATTCTTCAAGTCTAATACCAATTTCTAATTCTCAATGGGCTTCCAAAAAATAGAATTTCAACTTGACATAGGACTCAATTAGCATTCCAAACTTGAATTTTTCTTGACGTACACTTCAGTTAGAATTTTTTAATTATTTCAACAAGGAATTCGAGTCACACCCAAATTCTAACACGTGTGATTCCCTAACATTCATCAAACCTAAAATTTGCATGCACCGTAACCATCTTAAATGAATTTTCTACGGCAGTGATGAGGTTCTCCTTGAGGCAAGCAGTTGAACTACATAAATTGAGTCCCAATTACCACCCTGTAAAGCTTCCAAATACGATAATTTGATGCCCATAGGACCACGGAAAAGCCTTTAAAGAAGCCTCTACAGTTTTTGAGAAGTCCTCTGCACCTTACTAGACCTGATGCATCATGAGCAGCTCCGGCAACTGTGTTAAGTTTGTTCCAGTTTGGTAGCAGAAGTTGATAGGTGTGATTCTACTTGTTGGAACCATCAAAAGTAGAAGAGGTTTGGTAGCACTTTTCTTGTACTGATACTGATACTGATTGTGTATTAATAGTTTAGGAGAAATTTGATGTTGGATGGCTTATGAAGAAAAAGAGCGGACAGAAGGACTAAAAAGAAACAATTTACAGAAGATGGTCTAGCGATTTGAAAGATGAAGGATCCACGATACAAATAGGAATGGACTTGTCCTAACTCAATAAAGAAATTTAGGAACTAAACTGATAAGCAAAAGAATACGCCTTACCATTACAAGGTTATCCCTGTGCATTTGCAAGTGAGTTCAAATTGTTGGAATTAATTGATTGTTGGATTTAATTGATTGTGTTAAATCATTAAATGTGATATTTAATGATGTGGGCCATTGCAATTAATTTGGGTGAATTGAAAAAGTCTCCAATATAGGCCAATAAGTTGATAAGCCCATTTTAAGTGTCTTATGTATTATATATGGTAAGGAATCCCACATCGAAAGTTTACAAGAAAATAGACTTGTTTATATAGTGGGATGTGTGAATAAGTTATAATTTAATAAGTGACATACACATTAACTAACTTTGGCTAGCCAAATGCTAGCAAACTAGCTACCACAAGAGTGGTGCTTCGCACCACTCGCGCCGCGCCACACCCGGACCCTGCCTCGTCCATGGCCACTGTACCGACCGCGCACGTCGCAAAGTTCGCATTGGGCTCTTTAGAGGCGCACGCACACATCATCGCGAGAAGCTGAGGAGCCTTATAGTTTTCGAAAATGGACTCATGGTTCGATGACATGGCAACGAGAGGCTCGATGAGTTGGCATCCTAGGTGGCACACACGTAAAAGGTTGCGTCGCTTCGTCCTGCATGGCGGTTGGCTCAGTTGGACGTACGCATGACATCTGCATGGCTAGTGACTATTCAGAATTAAGTTAATAGGTATGATGGTTTAATTTGGGCTGTCAAATCATGAAATGGTGCGATCCAATGGCTAAGACGTATCAGACCAAGTGGTGCACCAGTTCATGTAATATCACACACCCATTCAACGAGACACTTCAATCTCTATAAATAGAGAACCCCAAATTCGTTTTCAGTACACCAAATCAATTAAAAAGATTATTGATATTTAAATTCATCTCTCTCCAAATTTTGTTCTCATATATCTTTTAAATAAATTCGTCGTTATTCCGTTCAAGTAAGATCAATTTTTGGTTCGATCGACAAGGTTGGTATTTTGCAGTATCGACTTTGAAAGGAGCATTGTATCTTGTGAGACGGACGTCCATAATCCCCGTTTGCACTTAATTGGGGGGTGAAATCTGTTTTAAGAAGATTTGCTTTAACATACATCGCTTCATCTTCATCTACTATTTTTATATTTCTTTTCCTGCTCATTTTTATTTGTTCTTTCGATTGAGTTAATTGTATTTTCGACAACACAAATTTCTACCAGGTTGTTGAAGATGATAACCATGCAAGCACAATGAAGATTACCATTCGATCACATGGCTACCCAATGAGTTTAAGCCCCTATTTGATGCCTATTAAAAATAGTGTTTTGGGAAAAATGAGTTTTGGAATAGTAATATTTTGAAAAAGGGAAAAAAATTTAGTTTACGCACAATATTGTTAAACGAAGAGTTTAAAATACGAAGAGTTTAAAATAATGAGGGCTAGAAATGTATTTAGTAATTTGATTTCAAATGTCAGTTTAACTAAGATCCTATCCGTTGTCAATTTGACTCGTTTTTCTCAAATAATTAAATATAAATATGATGAAAGTTTGAAGCTTTACAATGAGCTCATAATAATTTCTTTCCAAAAAAATTAAAAAAAAAAAAAAAACTTATTCTAACAAGTTCGGAGAAGCTAGGAGGTCACATACCCCTCCCAATACTACACTAACATTATTCCATATACATAAACGAAGTAATTAGCCTTTCTATTCATAATTAGTTAGTTAGGGAACATATTGGACATTTCCTCCAACTTCTTGTTTATGCCAAAAAATTAGTGCTTAGTTAGTTGATAGTTGTGTTCAAAACTACATGTGCTTATGCTGGGTATGCCCTAAAAGGAGATGTGACCTGTGGAGTTTTCACCTTATCTGATGTCTTCCACAACATTAAAAACTAACAAATTATCAGGTTTCCAATTTTGAAATTTAGAATTTCAAAAAACAATAAGCACTCAATTTTCTAGTTGACATAATATAAAAGAAAGTGGTGAATGAAAAATACTAGCTGATATTCGTCAACGTATGTGTATACAATTTAAACTTCCAAATGTTATTTTTAATGAAAAAGCTGCTTTTAGAACCAATAATTGAAAAAAAAAAAAAAGGAAAAAAAAATTAATGGTTTCTAATGGAGATGTAAACCCTTCAACATATAGCTTAATTGTTGTCTAGTTTGCGTGTCATTTTCCCTTGGGCTACTTCTTGTCACATTTATTTGAGTCTTTGAAATGGATAATGAAAACAAAGAAAGTCCATCATTATTTATTAGCTATATGTCTAAAAGTTTAAGCTAATAAAGATGATAATCAGGGGCGGACCCAGTACTCGGCGAGGGGCGCGGTAGCCCGTGCTGGATCCGTCGGAGCCTTCAATTCAGTCGAGCGTCGTCGCCGACTGGAGAAAAGAGAAAACAAAGAAGAAATAGGGAGGAAGAAGCCGGGGAGGAAGGAGACCCGGCCTCTTTTTATTTTTAGTTTTGGCCCATTTGCCATGGGCTGAGAGAGTTTGGCCTTTTTAAGCTAAGGCCCAATTAAAAGAAATAATTTTCATCGTCATCACATAAGTAGGCTTTTCTTTTCTTTTCCCCTAGTAAATGCCTGAAATTGTCAAACCCAAGAGCAGCCTTTTTCTTGTTAAACTCTGCTAAAACCGTTTGCAGAGGCTCCTTTTACTTATATTGAATACTTTGAAGTTAACATTTTAATATTTTGGATTATATTGAATTATGTTTTCACGTATATATAATTTTTAAGTTTAAGTGCGTTTACATATATTATTAAGCAATTTTGTCCTAACTCGGGACGAAAGGGATACGATCAATCACTAAGGTCACAAAGATCAGGGAAGTAACAGCGAAGTTAGAAGCAAGATTAACTTATAGGTCATATTATTTCCATTCTTGGGTGCAAAACAAAAAGAAGCAAATCCCACGTTGCTAGAAAGGGCTACAATATCATTTAACCACGTTCATCTAACATTATTATTAACTTAAAACTTACTCAACGACCCAATCAAATTTTAATTTCAACCAGACATTCAAAATTATTACTCAATATTATTCACACATTTCTCGATCCCCACCACTATTCCTCCTACAATATTTCTAAGAAATTAATAATAATCAATCTCGAACATAAGCTTAAAATCAATGCAATAATGCACAGGGATTGCAAGCTGTGCCCTACCCGGTAATGCTGCTGTCACGCTCCATCTTGCATGGCCAAGGGATTTCACAAGAGCATCAAACTTACAAGAAAAGTCAATGGAAATGAAAAGGTTGGTGTTCTTTTCTCGGACCCTATGTTTAAATATGTGGTTATGTACAGAAATATTCTGGAACCACAAGCTTGATGTGTTGACAGTATATTAACCCTGACTGACTTGACTTTGGACTCTACCAGTTATCGGGACCTCGATTCTTAGATTGTTCCTTACTTTAATTTGGACTTTACTAGTTATGGGGACCTCAGTCCTTCGATTTTTTTGCGGATAAGTGGACATTATTTATAGACTTATTTCAAGAGAGAGTTTAGAACCTGGCGGGTATGTATGCGCTTTTTCATTCAAATTTCCATTTTTGGTGTCATTTGCCCCGTTTAGTTCTTTGTACCATACTTTGCATACTAAATTCCTCACAGCTCCAATGTTAGGTTCCTCGTTTTCCTTCTCTTGGTTATTTTAACACCAAAATTATTTATTATTATTATTATTATTATTATTATTATTATTATTTGCTTTGTTCACTCTCACATTGGGANGAATGAAAATTTGATCTTTATGTTCTTGTGGATTCAACCATTACATGACCTACTTGGAATCCATTATTTGGGATACTAAATAATCAAATCAAGTTCTATCAACCCTATTTCCTTTTTACCGACCGAAAACCTGGTCAGGAAGGGTAAGGAAGAGCTTTCTTTACAAACTATGTGGTATATTCGATTCTTCGTGTTAAGGGATAAAATCTCACATCGAATAAAGATGAAAATATAGATCAATTTATAAGAGTTTAAGCTATTCCTTTTAATACGGTTGACCTTTTAAGTGGAATCTCAAATCTCAACATGGTGTCAGAGCCCGTTAAACTCTAATGAGCAATTCGATCCGATTAAGACTCAAAAAAATTGAGCACACGAATTTCAAAATTGGTCTGCTCAAACGAGCCATCATCTTGCGGGGATATGTTAAGGGATAGAATCTCACATCGAATAAAGATGAAAACATAGACTAATTTATAAGGGTTTGGACTACTCCTCTTAATAAGGTTGACTTTTTAAGACGGAACTCCAATTCTTAACAAATTCAACCATTTTCTCAAAATATACCGCTCAAATTGTTTGCTTTTTCTCATACACACTCGTATTGAACTCAAACTCAACCTTAATTTTTGAGTAATTCTATATAGCTCAACTGGTGCTAATCACCCATTTTTATGTTATTTAAGTAATTGCTCATCTGAAATGTGACTTATATCTCTTAATTTAAGATTCTCAATCACTTAATGCTTCTTTAATTACACATAGACAGGTGCTTAGCACTAGTTGAACTAATTTTTTTTTGTAAGTTTTTGCTTAATTGGTCTCAAACAGGGCATAATTACCTTTTACTTCCTATAACATTACTGTGTAAATATGTTGTTAGTGAGAGTGTGCATGTAATTACACTTTTCAAAACTAGAGAGGATGTTTATGAAATTTACCCTTTCATAATTTATTAATTTATTTATTTTGAAAAATCTAGCTCTAAGAATATCATATAGATAAATTACCGCGAACTATGGTTGAAACATAGAGGGAAATACAATTAATCCAGCGTGTACCAAAAGCTAAAGAAACATAAGAAGCAACATTGTGGGTGTTATAAACAACGGCGAAAAATTCGGATAATTTCGATATTAATTTGTTGGGAAAATAATGACATACTTTGAAGTAATTGATCACAAACTCTAGAACAAAATAATTGGCAAAGGGATGAAGATTTCACTAAAATATGGAGAAAGAATTACAATGATTTTGTGTTTTTCATTTGTATAATTTAATGTAAAATACAATGAATAGTTAAATATATATAAGGGATATTTCAAATCATAAAATTAGATTTTATATAAAAAGGAATGCTCAAAATGCGAAAACGGGTCCGAGAATGATGAATATGACGCTCGAGCGCTAGGCGCCAACTTCATTGTTTTGGGTGCTCGAGCTCTCGTCGAGTGCCGTGAGCATAAGCGTGCCTAAAAATTCTCCTTAGTCGATATCTTGATTTCTTTAAATTCAACACAAATTACAACTTTTAATTGGGTTTTCAAATAGAACTTTAACTAGAATTTATCAAACGAACTTCGAATACAATATTTGAACTTTTCTATTTTCCTAAACAAACACTAAAGTCATTCATTACATTAGATGAAATACTAAAGATATTTAGAATAATATTTTTCAAGAAAAAAAATTTGAAAATCGTAAAATTATTATAATACTAAAAGCAATATGCAGGAAAACCTCGCATGTTGTGTAATATAAAATTAGAATAATTGAATCTAGAATACCTGCCTATGCTAAGTAAGTTTTAAAGTTAAAAAATAATATATTGGTCTAAGTTTTTTTGTTTTTTCTGAAGAATTAATTAGTCTATGTTGAAACGCATAAATTGACCATAATAATTAAGAGTTTCCTAGAAAAGAATAAATATATATATTTTTTTTAATTTCAAAGTAAGAAAAAAAAAATCATATCTAATTATATTTTGAACAAAAATCTGCTTAAAAGTAACTTTTATTTTGATTTGTTTTCTAGGCTCATTTTGATTCTTAAAAATTCAGTCTCTTATCGAAAACTAAAATGCTAACGAGAAAATTATCAAAATGGATAACTCAATGATTAGGGGAATACTACCAAACCGCCAGAAATCTACAAATGATCAAATTTTCCAAATACATCCAGGCAAGCGTGCTTCGACGTACGAGTAAATCGACTGGCAATGTTATTTTCCAAATACATCCAGGCATGGACAATTAGGCTCCTCTCATTTCATTTTACAGTTGTTATGAAATCGACTGGCAATTTTATTATGGGTGCTTGGATGGACTTGAAGATTTTCTACGTCTTTTTCGACGAAAATGACACATTCCAAGCGATTAATACCGCGCGTTTTGTATCCATTACTAGAATGTAAGGCGACTTTGCACTGAAATGTAATCAGGGAGAGGGAAGGGAGGGACTGTTTTTTATAGGAAAATGTACGTATAGAGAGGGTTTAAAGGTNACAGTTTTGACAAGAGAGTGGTATATTTGTCAAAAGAATTCAAAAATTGGACATCATTGAAAAACAGTAAATATAAGAGTAATTGTATTCCTACCACAATAGTTTACTGCAAAACATTTCAATTGCAATGAAGATCCTCAAACTTCATTCATGATTGCACTTATATCTCAACTTTTTTTTTTGTTGTATTTTTATTGTCAGCCTTCCATTGATTAACACATAAACCCTCTGATTTCGCTTTTCGTCCAATAAATATGTTAGGATGGCATATAAAGGTTTATTCAGTTTGATTTCAAGCGATTTTTAACTATTGAAATATAAATCTAACCATTTCCAAACAGGTTGGTTTAGTTTAGATTTCAATAGTCAAACGGTTTGATTTTTGGAAGCTATCAAATCCTAAACCACGTGAAACAAACAAATGCTTTCAAATTCGCAATTTTCATTTGATTCGATAGGTTTTCAATTTTTTTTTGTTCACCCCTATTTTCTTGTACATTATGTCAACAAGAATTCAACACTCATGTACAACTTTTTATTAAATTCGATTACAAGTTAAACTTTAATTATTTTGAAAAGTTTACAGCTTATTCAAGAACTTAGATTTTGAACAATAATTTTTTTTCTTAAATATTATCAATCATACTGTCTTATTATAAATAATCAAGAACACTTTTTTTAATCATTCCATTTCATCATTTATTCTAAATTTTTATGTTATTTGGATATATGAATCCAAATGTTTTTTGGAAGGGTAATTAGTATATAACGTTCCCACCTTTCATTGTTATTGTGGAAAAGGTTTTTACCTTTTATTTTTTTGGCATTTTTACCTTTATTTTTACCCTTCATTGCATAAAAGGTCATTTTCATTCATTTTCTCAATTAAAAATTGTAAAATGATGAAAACACAATTTCCTTTAAATAAAATAAAAAGAAAAAACTAATTGCAATCATAGTCCTAATTTTTTTGAAAAGTGCAAAAGAGTCATAATAAATTATTAAAAGGGCAATCAGTACATAATGTCTCTATCTTTTACATTTATTGCTAAAAAGGTCCCCCAACTTTCATTTTTTTCTCATTTTCACCCTTAATCACATATTTGATTGTGTAAATCATTATTTTCATCTATTTTCATCTATTTTCTCAATAAAAAATTGTGAAATAATGAATATACCATCGTATTTAAATAAAAAATATTTTTTTAAATTTCTAATTCTTTAATAATTTATTTGGGACTCGTTTGCACTTTTTATAAAAAAATCAAAATTTAAAAATAATTTATTGGGACTCGTTTGCACTTTTTAAAAAAATTGGACTATTGTTGCAATTAATTCTTTAACTTTTTTATTTAAATAGGAGGGTATATTCGTTATTTCACTATTTTTTTAAATTGAGAAATTAGATAAAAATTGATAGAAATGATGGTTTGCGCTACCAAATGCATAATTATGGGAGAAATTTTTTTTTTTAAAAAATGTATGGACTTTTTTTGTAAAAATAGTGAAAGGTAGAGATATTATGTGTTAATTACCCATTTAATAAATTATTTGTGACTCATTTGCGCTTTTCAAAAAAAGTTGGGACTATGTTTGCAATTAATTTTTTTTCCCTTTTGTTTTATTTAAAGGGAATTGTATTTTTATCATTTTATAATTTTTAATTGAGAAAATGGATAAAATGGATCTTTTGCGCAATGAAATGTGAAAATAATGACGAAAATGTCAAAAAATAAAAGATAATGACTTTTTCACAATAACAGTAAAAGATGGAAATATTATGTGCTAATTACCTTTTTTGAAATCCCAAATTTCTGAGACGGCAACCTGAAAATTGGTAAGATTTTATTTTATTTTATTTTTGGGAAACATCAGATGAGGTGGATAATGATATGACATGGAGAGGAAAAAACCAATTTTGAGGGCTTTCCCAGCATAATCACTTGTGGTTGTGGTTACAAAACTTGTCAACTAAGCAGCAATTAATTTTTGGCACAAACAAGAAGTTGGAGGGAATATCCAATATGTTCCCTAACTAATTACTTATGAATACGAAGGTCAAAATTTTGCGCTTTAATTTAAGAAGTTATTTCCTAATAAACTCTTCTTGATAACTAGGAAATTGATCCTATCTATATCTATGACAAAAATCGTTCTAAGTTTATCGATGTAAGTCTTAATTATTTGGTACTTGCTTGTTAAAATATGGAGTTTAAGATCTTGGGATTTATGATCATATGAAATTGAACAATATTTTGTTAGATTTGACCTAGTTGATCATTATTTTAATTAAATATTGAACATTGTAAAATTTTACGAGGATTAGTCAGTTCGGAGTCAGTATCATAATCTATGAAAGTTCA
>CAIGRB010079529.1:0-31463 GCA_903798255.1 Fraxinus quadrangulata | reverse complement strand
TTTCGTTTTTTTTTTTTTTTTGGACTATGCGTTAGTTTGATTTTGGACAATTTGTGATGTGGGTTTTGATGAATTGAAGTAGAGTTTTGTAGAATTTCTTTTCTTAATGGGGTTTTTATTTTGATATTAACTAACTTATTGTATATGGTTATCGTAAGAAGCCATAATTGATGAAAATAATTACAGTTTGCGTGCCAATAAATTTATTTTACCTGTAATATGACAGTTTCCAAATATTGATAATTTAAGGGGGAGAAATAAAATTATCCATTAAGGTTAACGGAAAAAGTTGTGAGGAACATCATTGTATAATATTAGGTTATTGTGAGCGAAATGCCTTTTTATTTGGGGGGTGGGGGAATTGAGTAGATTAGTACTTATTTGTTTATGAGCGGAGCCTATTAATTTGTCATGTGCCTTAGTTTCCAATTTGATTGATATTTCAATTGGCACAATGGATGAATTACTCTCATATTGTTTGTTCATTTTGAAAAAAAATTATCAGTCATTATCTAATTTGATGAGGGGCGGGGGTAGAGAGAAAGAAAGGGAAGCTAGGGAATAGTTTGTTGAATTTAAATTGATATGAAATAAATGAAATGGAGTCAAATAATTGTGCGGTTAAAGCCTCTAACTACTTTACTTTACCTTTTTTTTTTCCCTACCAAATATTGGAAAATTTGAAAGAAAGGAGAAGGTGAACTATCACTTGCTGTGCTTGTCGTTAAAAAGCTTTATGGTGCATCCCTTGAGTCACACAAGTTTTTTGCTCTGCTCACACCATGTCTGTTTGCACTTTTTTGTCCTCTCACTTTTGTCCTTCTTTGTCTCGATATTCACATAGGCACTCATAAACGGCAATAGAAATAATGTCACCTTCAATCTTTTCCATAAGTTGCCTAAGGTACACATGCATATATTTGTTTTTTCAGTTATTCTTTCTACTTTTAGTTTCCTACGAAGGCTGAAATGGGATGGGCATCCAAAAAAGATTGATTGCTTCTCTATTAACAATGGTGCGGAGTGTGAAGAAAGTATGACAATAAAAATTTGTAATCTTTAAAACATTAAGGTATTTTTAAATTAAGTTATTGGCTAATGAAGTGGGGCCTCCATTAAGAAAATTTTAAAAGAAGTTTTTTCTTTCCCACTTTCTCTGACTATCTTGGTCGTCCTTCTCACTTAAATTCTATTGCTCAGATATATTCTTGATTTCTTTCCCTTGTACTCCTAGTCAATTGAATGTAAAGTAAAATACTATACGAGTTCAACAGTTGAATGGAGTGGAAAGTTGTCAAGGTTTGAATAGGTCACAATTTTGCTTATGTTCTAGTTTAACATACACTTTCTATACCTATTTTATTTCTGATGAAATAGACTTTTTCACCCTTCTTATATTGGATGGTGAAATTAAACATCTATGTAAAGCATCTTTCCGCATTACATTAGAGCTTGACATTGTGCAATGTCTACATTTGCTAATATGACTAATTTTGGTTACATTATAGGTTTTGTTGATGAGACTAGGAGTTGTGTATAAAGTGTAAATTACAACTCTGGAATATGTTACTTGCAAAGGATGGACACTCCTAGGATAGTGTATTAGTGTCGAATATGTATCTGACACTCAGGGACGTGTGTTTTGACATGCTATATGATGATTCCTATTTTTCCATGTTTTAGTTTTTGACGTGCGATGGACACATCACTGGCATGCCTCAAACAAGTGTGCTAAACATCACACAACATGTCCTATATATATATACTTTTTTTTTTTTGATACACGAGGTTCAAGTCCTCAATGCTTCAAGGACACGACAGGTAAGATTGTGAAATTTTGGAGTATAAAATAGCAAAATATTAATAATTAAACTATTTGGGTAAAGATTCAAAATACTGTGAGACAAATTTTAGGAACTTCTGTAGAATTTGTTTATTACTAATGCAAATTTTGCTTCATGATATATATATATCAATCCTCATTTTCGGAAGACTTAAAACATTCAGCAATCAAATCTAAAAAAAGGATTAATTTATTAAAAAATTAATTAATTTAACACACATAAATGTTTATTTTTGGTCAATGTGGCCCCCGTGTCCGTGTCCGTGTCCTGCTTACTTGAAAGTTATGTGTCAGTGTTGTGTTTGTATTCATGCTTCATGGTATTCTAAGTGAAGTAGAATTAAATGGACTACATTGAATCTCCGTTTAGCCACAGTGGGTTGAGCAAAATTGAGAAGTACAACTGGGATTGTATGTGATCAGAAATACTTGCCAAGTTAATTGGCAATTGGCAAGTTCTATAGTACTTTTGTTAGACCATGTTTTATGGTTCTATTGAATTGGTAAAGGATGTAACGTCTTCAATACGAACTGAGAAGAAACAATGATGATACAATAGTCTTAATTGTCAAATCTCTTGTATTATGTTTACCTAATTGGTAGTCCAGAAATCCTTTAAATTATGAACTTTACACAGATCTATGAAGTGTTATATATGTCGGTGACATTCGTTCGTAAACTCTTTCATGCATTTTTGTCCGAGCTATGTTATATTACTATTATACATCCATTGGACAGCCTAAATTCTGACTAGAACTTTTGAGAAATAAAATTTTTATATTTTGCAATTTCAGTTCTGATC
The DNA here is from genome assembly GCA_903798255.1 of Fraxinus quadrangulata. NCBI lineage: Eukaryota > Viridiplantae > Streptophyta > Magnoliopsida > Lamiales > Oleaceae > Fraxinus > Fraxinus quadrangulata. Next base: position 28,818 of record CAIGRB010079529.1, on the reverse strand, counting down.
TCATTGATTATGCAGCATGAGGCTGCCATCAGGATAACATCCACCGGTCAGAATCACAAATGAACATTGTTTTTTCTCATCACGTGCTTTAATTTTTTTTTTCTCCCAACCTTTGCAGGATTACATAAAAGCAAGATGGATATAGACGAACAAAATTATGATCCAGTGTTCAATCGTGGAATAAAAGGTTCTGTTGAACAGTTTTCAAGTCTACGACAAATGTGCAACATTGGCTTAAGCCATCGACATTATAATAACCAATTGCAAAGTGATTGGAGCTGCTATCCTTCTCACGTCAATGAATTTTCAAGTAATAAGATGTAAGTTTCCAAAGTTGTGAGCTAAGTTTATTGGTGACATTGCTTCAAGTTTAATCATCGAACCTGTAGCCATCCATTCTGGTTTTGAAATGTATAATATTTGTCTCACATCCTTCTGCAGTGAGGAAAACCTCCAGAAGAAAATATATTCAGGATCAAGAAAGCAGAGATCAGATTCTGTAACTGACATGGAACTACAGCTATCTGGGGTTTCTGCTTTCGAGGTATCCTCTAGGCAGTCGATCAGCAATTTACTTTTCTTATTGTCATTATTTCCATGCAATATCGTTTTTCTGTATGGATGTAATTCAAAGTTGTTTGGCTTCATTTTTTTGTAGATTTCTAGCTTTTATCATTGTTAGTCATGCTGCATTATATCGGTTTGAGATGTGGATGATAAGTTGCATGCTTTTAAGATAAATAGAATTACTTTCTGCTGATCAAGACGATGTTTCTAGAGGAATAAATTGGCTGGAATTCTTTTTTGGGTCTTTGATATGCATGACATATACCTAAGCTCACACATTTTCAAATTCTTTTAGGACTGCCCGAACCAGGACATGCAATCTTGTCAATTGGAAAACCTAATCCAGTATGAAACTGGGTATAATAGTGTGCATCATGAAGCATCTTCCTTTCTTGTTTCCTCCTGGATGCCTATTCTTAGTTCAACACCAGGCTTGCATGTTTCGCCTAGTTCTTACAACTCAAATCCACCTTACCCTGGGTTTGATTACTCGGTGCCATCGGGTGCTGTCTGTAGTACGAACAGAACATATGGCATCAATGATTCTCATGGCTTTCAAGGTAGGTCTTTCAACTTCAACTAAATCATGTTAACTTTTAATTTTCAAAATGAATCTTAACAATAGTGTTTCATGGTAATTCAAATGCAGGACCTCGTAGTAATGACCAGGAACTAGTTGCTTCTGATGGAAAGAATGTGTTCTTCCCGATGGATCTAATGCAAGTTGTCGGCGACGTTGATCCTTCTTTAGATCATATCTCCTCTATCACAGGACATTCTAATGAGATATATTCCATTAAGGAATCTTTTGATGGTGGACCAGCTTTTTGCTGTAGTAGTTTAGAGGTATCCGAGTCAACATCAAAAAACGTTTCTCTGCAGAAATATGGTAATCAGGGTATTACTCCAAAAACTAATGCTTAGTTCTCTAAATTTCAAACTCGGGAACTATACCAATAATCTAACTTAATTTGTTTAGCTTGACTGAATTATATGCTTTATAGTATGTGCAATAAATAGTGATTAATTTCCTTTAATCAATCCTTCTCAGAAACTTTTCTATTTCCCGAATGATTCCTGATTCTTGCAAGGGTAATCTTATTTTCTCGACTGTGCCTAAAATTCCTAGATTCTTTTGCATCATTGAATTAATTGATGCGTTAATCATATATATAGCCCATGTTTGAGCCACATTAAAATTTTTATGCTCATTCTTCTACTCATTTTCAACCACAAATTCTTCAATAAAATTATATTTTCCATCACATCAATAACTTTTCCTTCTTTTTCAACTACACATTCTACATCAATCTACTATTTCAAAATACATTCTTCCAAAATAATGTGACTCAAACACACATATAATTTGATTTTTGAAGTAAAAAATTTGATATTCAGTATTTTATGTGCTTGATATTCTTAAGTGATTAAGAATATGGATCAACATCTGATTCTTTTCGTTATTTTCTTGAAATTTTCTATTTGAACATTTCATCATCATCCTAGGTTGACCTAATTTACTCAACTTAAGATCGATTCTGGTGCTTTATTCTAGATAATGTGTTATCCTATTTTAATGGTTAGCCAAGGTTCTCTGTCTATCCATGTTACGTGATTTTGAACGAGGCCTTTTGCCCCTCTAATGATTATTTTAAACAGGGGAATCAAATCTGATAAAAGAGGGTGCGCTTACAGAGAACTATCTGATAAAAGATGGAGGTCTTACAGAGAACTATCTGAATGCATATCACATGGATGCTCCATTTTCATTTGGGAAGAATGTGGTGCTAGATAAATACAGAAATTGGCTCCCACAACATGTATCAGAAAGGATTCCGGGAGATTCTGGCACTGTCTCTAGTATGACTGCCTGGAAATCAAAATCCAGCCATGACGAGCCATTGCAATCTGAGCTACAGCTGCTGGGATCAAATAATTGTCACCAGCAGCCTGCATATTTCGACAAGTCGACAAATGGCCAGTCACATGGCTGCACCTCAAAAATAGAGGGCTCCGCATATTCGTGTATGGTTCAACAAGAAGAAGTTCAGCTACAAGAAACTTGTTTTTATAATGATACTTTAGAAGCTCCAGCACCACCTTTCAGTCCAGTTGGAGCTGCCAAACGTAAAGAATCCATTCTGTCTTTGGATGATATTCTTCTCTTATATATTACCTACAAAAGCATTCTGGTGAATGCAGCGACAACCAGAGAGAACTTTTTGGATTATTTGCATTTGAATGTGTGCAATGTCCAAAAATGTGAGTGTGAAATTTACTATATACTGATATCCCATTTTGATGACTGTCATGATATGGGCTGTAGCATATGTGGACCTGTTCGAGAGTTGTATCCTACTGGTGAAACTCAATCAGGAGCTGGAAAATCAAAAAGAGATCTGCCAGAAGATCTCCATGCTAAAGATTCTAACTGGATGAGTTCCTGCATTGTTGAAGATGTTCAACCACCTTTGAAACGTACAAAGATGGAAAGCAGTATTCTGTCCCACAACAGGCCTCTCAGTGCAGTGACTCTTCCAGTGAATCAACCATGCAAAACTGAAGGACATCCACTCTTGGGGAAGAGGTTTGGAAGTCCTATGTATTTTGAGGAAGAGGAATTGGTAATGAAAAATGAACCGTCAAGCTCCATGGAAGACCCTATAAGAGGCGGGGTACCTGCTGACTGTTCTGTAGATAACATTAGATTTAAGTGTGTCAATGCTCTTGGTGCAGTTACTCTTCCTGTGAATCAACCATGTGGAAGTCTGGAAGATCCTCTAATAGATGTAAATTTTTCTGTAGATAAAAATAGACTTGAGAGTGCCAATGCCTGCTTCAGAAGAACTGTAGTATATTCGGAATTGAAGAAGTCATCTGAAGGTCCTATGTACGATCAGCAAGATTCAAGCGAGACGAACAAGGAACTGTTAACATCCATAGAGTCACCTCTGGTGATGGATGGTACAAACACTAGCGAGGTCAAAACCGATGTGACTTTGACTTCTCAAGGCTTTAATTCTGACAGCAAGTCTGTTCTTTCTGAGGAGTGCACTAATGTGAAAGAAGATATCAAAATCAAGGACAAGGCTAATTACGCCAAAATAGATATGCACTGTTCTTCGGCTGAATCTGCAGCTAATTGTATGTTGCAGATGGAGTCAGAATATTCAAAAAGATGTGGTGTTTCTTTAACTGATTTTTTCAACGCACAGCAAATAAAGGAACACTTGAGTAGTCTCAATCAGTGCATCGGTCAGGTTTGTCAAATATTTTTCTTACCCAGTTTAGCTTTTATATCTCCCTGATTTTATAATTCTTGAGGAATAACAATCATCTCTAATGGACTTATCTACTTAATATTCCCATATATAGATTTTTTAAGGCCTGAACTCACTAGACAGTAGACATGAAATATGTTACATATACAGCCTCTCTTTTCTTCAATTAATTGCCTAAGATTTAACTACACAAATAGACACAAATTTCTTTAGAGCACTCAGAGAAGTTTTCTTTGTTCATCTCCGTTTGGGACCATGTATCTTGATTATTTGTTCTCAGAAACTCCACCCAAACAGCCAAACTTGGTTGAGATTTCCTAAACTTGAAGTTCTTTCTTATGAATTAAGTCTTCTTCTTGCTTGCGCTATCATAAGATCTGTTGCAAATGATCACGTGCTTGTGGATTTGTTGATGGTAGATGGTAGTTAATTGTGTCGTACATAGGCAAATGTAGTGTAGAATTATGAGGAAAAGTAAATAGGCTATATGGACTATAGTTAAGATCATATATGTACTTCAGAGGTTTTGGGTCTTAACATACCATTGATTTTGTAAATATTGCTTCCTAGCGTAGATATTTTACACTTTAAATTGAGTCATGCAGTAATTTTAGGTGTTTTGGAGACAGTACAGGGTTGTGGTTCATAACTCGTTCCTTGTACTTCAATATATGCATGTGCCTGTGGTGTTTAACCATGTTCATTGCAAGCAGTGTATGAAGATTTTAAGCACCAATCTCTCTATCCACTTTCTGACTAAAGCTGCTGCTTGCCTTCAACATGTTCTTCCTATCATATTATGTTTAATGGATCAGATAATTAATTAAGCTATAGAACAAGACGAGAGAGAGATTAGTGAAAGAAATGATAAAATATTCCCATTATCTGCAGTGAGATTTGCCCAAATTTAATCTCTTTTCTTGAAATTTTGCTTGGATTTAGGTATCTGCTATTGAGATAATATCTAGTATCCGTCTTTTGCCCAGTGCAATCTTTTCTTGGAAATGTTAGTTGCTCTTTCTTTTGGAAACATGCCAAGTAGATGTTCTACTGATGTTTTTCCTTTTTGATAGAGCATCATGAAGGGATCAACTGAAAATACAAGAGCCCAATCCCTTGGTCAGAATACCTGCCAGTTATGTGCCAGGGATAGGATTATGCTAACTTCACCACCCATATGTTGTTCATACTGCGGAGCTTGTATCAAGTGCAATACTTATTATTGGACACAGGATGAAATGGATGCACGATACTGTTTTTGCACGTTGTGCTTCCGGAAGTCCCGTGGTGATAAAATCTCGTTTAGAGGGTTGTCTTTTTCCAAAACTAAGCTGCAAAAGTACAAAAATACAGCAGGAATTGAAGAATCGGTCTGCTTCGTCCCCTTTGAGCCTTTGGTTGTAAATTTTATTGTATTTTAAGTATAATACCTTATCCCTTTACTCTTGTGTGTTTTCAGTGGGTACAATGTGACAAATGCGAATGCTGGCAACATCAGACTTGTGCTCTGTATAATCCAAAAAGTGATTTGGAAGGGAAAAGAAAATACATTTGTCCTTTTTGCCGCTTAGCTGAGATAGGAGTTCAAGAGCATGTGTCCATACCTACTGCTTTGGGGGCAGAAGATCTTCCCAGAACTAAGCTTAGTGATCATATAGAGCTAAGACTCTTCAAGAGCCTTGACAGAGAGAGAAAAGAGAGGGCAAAATTATCTGGAAAATCTCCTACTGAGGTAAGTTGCAAAAACTGATATACAATTCATATTTGACATTTTCGTATCTGTTTGACATGAAAATTGCTTAACAATTCTTACAATTCATTTTTGATATTTGTTTGCTTGTCTATTGTCAAGTCTCAATTGCATCATGAAGTGTTAGACCAGATACTGAATCAAATTAATCATTCCATTCATACATATGATTTCACTAAAAGTATCCTCATTTTTGTTTCACTCTGCCCAAGAATTAAAGAAACTAAGGTTGGATAACGTTACAAAAAATAGGGTCATAGAGAGGATAAAACATAGTTTATTGAATCAATTAATCGTATGGTTCAAACAAATGACTAGACTTCAGATTATTTCCCCTCATTTCCTCTTCGCTCTGACCAAAGAAAAAGAAGAAAAGATTGGATTGAAGTACCAAATTGTAGAATGCTTGAACATTGTGGTGGAAAATAAACTTTTTTTACCATCTCATCCCAAGACATGTTCTTGCATTGATGCAACACGTATAGTATGTCCAAATATTGATTGCCAGATCTTGACTAGGATTGAATGATGAATTTGCGAAACTTTAGGTTTATTGTGTAGTGTTATTGAAGCCTGAGATTAGATCAACACTCGCTGTGCCAAATATTCCACAACCTATAAATCTTACTAACCAATTTTATATGAAAATTTAGCGAATAAACATTAAGATAAACCTTATTACTTAAATAACCTGTCATTATTTCTTAGCCATGAAAATATACAATGAACAAATTTTCTACAAGAACAGTGTGTGTACTGACTTTCACAAACCTACTTGTACATATATGTTATGGCGTTCTTGTAAAATTTCTTAGTTTTTTATTAAATTGTAGACACATATATCTACTACCCATATCGAAACTTTCTTGTTAGTATCTTCCTTACACCCATAGTAAATTGCAACATTGCCCCTTTACACCTTTTCTATTCCCAAGTCCAAGTTTTTGCATTTTCATTGGAGCAACTGCTTCAGGCTATTATTATTGGTTGTAGATCTGAAGATTTCCCAGAGTTCCCCAGCTCCCTTGGACTAAAACAAATATAAGTACATACATCAACAAAACCCAACATCATAGCTGATCTAGGCCCACAATCATAAACCCAAATTTTTAAACCCTCAACCTAATGGAGCAGCCTACACTACAATTCAAAGTTTTTTTTCACAACTAAAAAATGTTTCCCACGATAGCAGCCAAAGAAAGTTACTGCAGCACTATTGTTCGCTGTCTTGTCATAGCATCATTTAGCCTGCAGTAGAGTAGATTAGGATACATACTTTTAATAAATTGGAGATGAAAAGGTTAAATTATACTTAATGAGAACAACGAACCTGAATATTTATGTACGAGCTCCAAATCCCAAAAATCATGGTGTCTTCCAACCATTACTATCGTTTCTGGCGTATTTGAATCTTTTGCAACTCAAAATTTATCTTTTCTTAGTCTTAAGCTATTAAACTAATGATGTTTTATGAGATATGTCATAGAAATTCTGTACGAAGAATAGTTCACAACTTGTATCCTAAAAATCGGCCAGCAAGAATATTGCAGATTTTATTTTTCCAAAAATCCGTCCCCAAGTTATCTCTCTCTGCCTATTTTATGTGTATACCACATTTGGTTTTATGTAATTAGTCAGGATTAGGTTTAATCTCATCTCTAGAACAAAGGTACAAAGTTTGAATACAAAAAGGATAACTATTCTTTTTCGATATGTTAATTTGAGGTGGTGGAATTTATTGTTGATAATAATCTGCACTTTAGCTCAGCATAGACTCGAGCTTCTTGAACATGGTAATCCTGTTCATAACCTCCCAAATGTCATCCTTCCGGGCCACGAAATCTGATTTAATAATATCATTATATGAATCAATCCAGTGTTCGAAAAGGTGGGACCCAGTCAGGCCTAGGGATGAAAAGCAAAGAAGGCACTCTACATATGCGAAAGGCAGTCAACTTTATTTTGACAGCCTATAATGCCTGCCTAGGCAGCAAAGGCATGACTAGGCACCAAAAGGCTCAACTAATACGAGCCTAGGCGCCAAAACTCGCGCGCCTTTTATTATTTATTTTTTTCAATTTTTAATTTAAATATAAAAGGTATTATTTTTAAAAATCTTAGAATGATTAAAATAATATTAAAAATAAGAAAACACCTTATTATGCCTAGCTCGTAAGGCTTGACACTCGACGTTTCCACAATATTACACCTTACGCCTTTTAGAACCTTTATATAATCTAAATTTTCACATTTGATCATTTTTGTGAAGTCTTATTTATTATCCCGTGTTAAAACTCCATTAGATCAAAACATGATTTAATTCCTATTCTAAATAGGAGTATCTAAAACAAATTAAATTAATAATCTTTCAAATGTTTGTATTATGTTCTTAAGGCCTTTGACATAGGTTGTAGAGGTTCTAAACTTCTCCACGAGGACTAGTTGGGACCATTCAATTTTAACAAGTTTCATGAGTGGCTCTGTGACATCAAAACATCAATTAAAGTGAATTAAATACATCTCTAATGAATAATCACCTAGATCGAAAACAAAAATCACCAACTAGTGTATCTATCATGCTTACATTAACTTCATCTAAATCATGTGAGTACTTGTTGATATTAACTTCATCTATCATTCTATTTAGATTTTCTTACTTGATGGTTCTATACAGATCTTGCTAAAGTTCCTCCTTGTGCATGTCCCATATACATACATACATATCTATATATATCTATATATATATGTTTATCTAAAGCATTTTTCACTTCCCACAGGTACCTGGAGCCACAGATCTTGTGGTTAGAGTGGTTTTAGCCGTCAACACTCAATTAAAAGTGAAGCAGCAATTTCTAGATATTTTCCATGGTCAACACTATCCAGCAGAGTTTCCATATAAGTCTGAGGTAAGATGTAGTGATTATTATGAATATGTTTATGTTCTCATCTTTCATCAACAGGGCTCTAGATTTCGAAACGAAATTAGTATTCCTTCCAAAAATTTTTGGTTGATTAGTTCGTCAACATCTTTCTTTTTCTTTGACTTTTGTCTGGTTGTGGTCATACTAGCATGGATGGGATAAGAAATGAGAACATACATACAACAAGGAGCTAGCACCGATTGAGGGTAAATTAAGGGAAGGATGACTTCGGTATTTAGGATATGTCTTGCGTAGACTTAAAGAGACCGTTGTTCATAAGAGTGGTATTGTGACTTCTGGATAGGCATCAGTTTTCTGTTGAATTGATATGGTTTCCTCCTCCACTTCTTTACCCCTTAACTTTTGACTTCTCATGCTTGATACCGCCTGAATAACCTCCGCCTATGTAAATGAATGGAGCTATAATATGATATAATGAGAAAGTGAGAGGAAGTTACACATGCAATTGGGAGGAAGTTACACATGCAATACAGATTTTCACTATTTTTTGAAAATATTTTTAGTTTTTATTTCATTGTTTCCTTTCTTTATATTCCATTTATGTTTTATTTGTTAAATTGGATCAATCCTTTTATTGTAGGTGGTCCTATTGTTTCAAAAAATTGAAGGTGTAGATGTTTGTCTCTTTGGTATGTATGTCCAAAAGTTTGGATCAGATTGCAGATCACCCAATCAGCGTTGCATCTATATTTCGTATCTTGATTCGGTTAAGTATTTTAGACCTGAAATTAGAGCTGCTACCGGTGAGGCTCTACGTACCTTTGTATACCATGAGATATTGGTAATTGCTCTGTCTCCAACTACATCATTTCTTCCTTTCTCTGTTTAGCAACTAGAGTTGCTAATGGGACATGTGACTTGACTGAGCTATTTTCTTTTCATCTGATGTGACTGCAGATTGCATACCTTGATTACTGCAAGAAATGTGGTTTTACGACTTGCTATATATGGGCGTGCCCACCTATAAAAGGGGAAGATTACATTTTATATTGCCATCCAGATACTCAGAAAACACCTAAGTCAGATAAGCTGCGTCACTGGTATATATCTTTCTTTATTCTCCCCTTGTGCATAGTGTTAAATTATAAAATGGCACAACATAGGAAGTATTCGTCATGCTATACTTTGTCAGGTAGCTTTCCAATTTATATTTGTGCACATAAGTGTTCTGATGTCAGCCTGAATAAGTTCATTATAGAAGTTGAACTTCTTATTCGGAACAATTGTCTATTTGTCTTAAAAGTTTTGCTGTCCTGTTTGTTCAGAGAATTTTTCTATGTGCAGGTACAAGTCAATGATTAGAAAAGCAGTAGAAAAGAATATAGTGGTGGATCACACCAATTTTTATGACCACTTTTTTGTTCCGAATGTGGAATTCAATGTCAAGATAACGGCAGCTCGCTTACCTTATTTTGATGGAGCCTATTGGTCAACTGCTGCTGAGGATGTGATGCAAAATATTGAAAAAGGAAGTGGAGGAGGATCTGAGAAGATGGTGCAAAAGCTAATGAGACGGAGAACTTTAAAATCAATGGGACATGGTGATCTTTCAGCCGATGCAACAAAAGATTTGATGGTCATGGAAAAGGTAAATTTCTTAGAGAATTCTTGATGTTGCAGTTCATGTGTAAACTTGGATTTTACATACTCTAAACTTGTTATTTACATTATTGGAGCGGTGTAATATATTTTAAGGGTAAGTAAAGTATGTAAATTTGATGCTTGAAAGTGCTGAGGTCTCGTTATTCAAAGCCAGTGCCAGGAAACACATAGATGTCAGATTAGACCAGGACGAATCTTTGTTAGACCTCAGAGTTGAATGATATGGTCTCTCCGCACTAAACTCCTTGCCAATCAATTGAAGGGAAAAATTCATCACTAAACAGGAAGAAAGTAAAGTTGGTTAGGTTTCAATGAAGGAATTTCTGTGAACTATTAGAGAGATGTTTAGCCTCATGGCATTTCCACAGCAAATTGCATAGAAAATTCAGGTTCTAACCCATCTTGCCTGGTCAACATGCCAAGAGTGGTATGTTAATTTTATATATGGCTTAAAAACAAATTCAACAAAAGAAACATTATTTTGAGGTAAACTTTTTAGTTATATCCGATCGTGGATAAATCATATGTTTTTCTTGTTCTTGTACATCTTGTATTCTTTGGTTATTGGCATCCTTGTTGATCTTGGGCTTAGTTTTTGCATCATTTTTTCAACAACGCGGTTTTCCACTGAAGACATTCAAACCAACTTAACAACATTGATTAATGTACAGATATGTACAAGCAAGTAATATGTAAATGGATACTGTGGTAGTTGATACTCGGAATTTTTTTTAACTTGAGAAATTCTACTGGTTGTTTTTTTCTTTCTTTTTGATTGTCTAAGGGTTCTCCACTGAGAAAGGTTAAAGACTGATTACTTTTGTCTTCTGTTGTATTATCTACTGATGCAAGGTGTTTTCCTGTTTTCCCTGTTTGATAGCTGGGGCAGACCATCCTACCTACAAAGGAAGACTTTATCATTCTCCGCTTGCAGTTCACTTGTACAAACTGCCACGAAGTGATACTGTCTGGAAGTCGTTGGGCTTGTAAACAATGCAAAAATTTTCATTTATGTGCAAGGTGATTATCATCTTCAACATCATGCTTTGTCTTTTTATTTTCAATAATTGACATTCTAGCAAGAAAAATTGTTCTTTATATCGGTACCCCCGTCAATCTGTGCTTTTGTTCTTTTGAGTCTTCCAGTCACCAAGCTCTACATGAGATAAAAATAAATGCTGCTCGTGAAATGGCTAATAACATTTATATTGCATCATATTCTAGTCACAATTGAAAATTATTTATGTTTAGAGTGATTAAATGTGTCCTTATATTCACATAAATTATTTCAGCACCATGATTCTGATATATATTGATCCATGTAACAACTTTTTGTTTATCATTATACTTCCATCTGGAATTGGAAATATTTGCCTTCCTTTTGAATCACATCATATTATTACAAAGATCTTAAAAATAAATCATTCATGCTGAAGCAGTTAAATACTTAAATTAGCTGCTTCTATAATCATATGCCCATACATATGTCCTCCTGAGCAGCTGGAAGCTCTTTGCTTTCTTAACCCTTTAGCTGAAATTCGTGTAACTTTCAGTGTCTATCTTTTCAAGGTGTACACTTCATTAGGTGGATCGAGAATCTATACATAATGAATGCTTTGGAAAGTTAAATCAAACTTCACATTACGAGACATGTCTTTTCCTCTTTCATGGGGAAGAAGTAATAACGATCAAGACCAGTGAAACCAGTAGGCCCATACCAAGAAACCCCAGCATGCCCTATAGGTTTTTTGGAAAACTAAAAATAAAATCATTCCCAACCTGGGGAAGAATTGTAGGGTCTGTGGCACATGAATAGGAAGGTTGAGCTATTATGTATTTCTACAGTTTGTAGAATTATTACTTGTCGCATAAGTTTGGATCTACCGTGTATTTATATCTCAGAAAATGATAGGTAAGAATCATTACAAGTTAAAATTCTGTAATCAATCTTCAATTTTGATAGCATTAAATGTACTTTGTCATTTATTTTGGGAAATGACTTTTTTCGAGAATTGCAATTTGTTAACACCAAACATATTGTTATCAGTCTTCTGTATAGTCAGAAAACACGACCTTACCCCTGGAAATAAAGCATCATTTAGTTCAGAGGCGTCTCATATTCAGTCAAGATAAACTTAATAATATAAATTGTTATCAAATTATGATTTATGCTCTCCCAACTTGTATTCTCTGTGTAACACAACCTTTGCATCTCGAAGGACTTGTTTGATGACCTTTCGTTGATTTGATAAAGAAAGTAGATTCTAAATTCTTACTCTCGTGTTATTATCTCAGATGCCTTGAAGTGAAAAGCCCTACTGAGTTGAAAGCACACATTTCCATCAATGGAGAAAAACATCTACTGTCTCAGGTAAATTCCAAAATCTTCAAAGTTTATTGTAGACAAATTTCCATGGTTTTGAAATCACTTCATCACCTTGAATTTTCTTCATTCTCCTCGGGGTGCTAATCCTTCTCCAGATTTTGGTGAATGACGTACCTGCTGACACGGAGGATAACGATGTCATTTTAGATAATGATATCTTTAGCGATAGACGCTCTTTTTTGAGCTTTTGTGAGGAAAATAGTTATCAATTTGACACACTTCGCCGTGCTAAACATTCATCTATGATGATCCTGTATCACCTCCACAAAATGACAGCATTAACCAAGCGGAGAACCTGCAGCCTTTGTCATAATGACGTTGTGTTGGAATGGCATTGTGAGATTTGTCCGGGATTCAATGTTTGCTCTACGTGCTATTCAAAAGACGGTGAAGGCTGTCATGTCCACCAGTTAATTCCACACGTACTGGAAGCCGACTGCGAAACAAAGAATAAACAAGAACTCGAGAAGCGTAAAGCATTTAAGGTATGATTGATATCTACGTATACTTGTTAATTAGATCACAAATATAAATATTTGAAATGTCCAAAATCCTTTATATATTTGCTTCCGTGATCAACAAATAGAACTATTGCTTTTGAGGATTTTTCTACGATTTTTTCTTTTGAACATTCAATAAAACTTTTGATGCAGAAAAAAGAAATGTTGGATCTTCTAGAGCATGCTAATCAGTGTCAAGCAACAAGAGACAACCCTTGTTCACATCGTAATTGTGTTCATATCAAATGGCTTTTTCGCCACTCACATGAATGTGAAATTCGATTAGCCGGTAATTGTAAGAAGTGTAAGAGAATCTGGTATCTGTTGCTTTTGCACTCGGAGGATTGCAAAGATTCCAATTGCCATATGCCGCGTTGCATGTATGTTATTATTTTCATCCACGTCCTTCTTGCTTCCTCGCTGCACTGATATCGATTTCTAACTCACAATAAATATTATGCAGGGATATCAAAAAGAGGAAAACTCTCACAGCGCAGTCTGCAAGTCGTCAAACGGGGGTAACCTCTACATGACTGGACTGCTCAAATTGTTGCACAGTATAAGAACAAACATTTGTAAGCTAAACTAATATTACACATAACATTCTAGATAATAAACCGTGTATGGTTACAGAAGTTGTACATAAATAGTTTATATATGAATATAGTATTTCTTTCCTCGACTATTCTCTGTTGTTCACGTACAATATTTGAAGTTGCCCCATCTTCATTTAACCAGTGCAGTTTGTAATTTGTTGCTTGATGACTAATTCTTGTCCATGTATTTGCAATTTCAGGACCTTGGTTTTGTTTTACACAAGTCAAAACTACTTTGTTTCTTTTTCAAAAGAACCTGACTAGCACAAATGCAAATACCTAGTTTTGATGAAAATTAGTCAATTGAATTGCACGAATAAACACGACATCGTGTACATCAAATGATACAAAGTAAGAAAATAACTGTAACTACGATCATTAAGTTTACGTTTTCACAAATATCAAAATTTGAGAAACTTTTCAGAAATCTGGTAGTAATTCACAATTTTTTTTTTTTTTTAAATAGATGATAACAAGAACAAAATTAATATATAAATATATTTTCTCTCGCCATATTCCACCCTAAATTTCAGCAAAATAGTATTCTCTCCATATCCATTTATATCATTTTTCTTCTTGTGACCACGAAAGTGAAACACGGATAAAGATTTAGTTGTTGTCACGTATAATACGGTTATCCATGCAACTAATAAATATAAATACTATGATTTGTGACTTGTTGTGTAATTTTTTAATTGTGTAAAATTTATATGTGACCTCTACCACATTTGATCATATCTTTATTTGTCAAAATGATTCGTGACCTCCATTTGTATACTCCTATATAATATGACATTGGTGTCTTTGTGACTTCATTTTTTCATGTAAGTTGTGACGAATGTGTAAAAATGGGTGAAGTTGGGCACGTGTCATTTTCAACAAGGAATAGGGAATAAATTCTTAACAAGGATGGACTTTCTCTTTTCAAATCACGATAAAGACGATCGGAATTAAGGGACTTTGGATTTTAAAAACTAAACATTAGATAATATTACCCCAATTACTAGGATTCTGGAAAATATAAATTGAAAATACTAAAAAATGGTTTAAATTAGTTTTTTCTTAATAAATACTTAATTATTGAGAAAACAAATGAATGCCATGATTTGTAAGTAGGGAACTTAAAAACATGATTTGGTATAATCTTCTCAACAAAATAGGGTAACAATCATGAATAATTTAGAAACCATATAGGTGTTGTGCTGACAGCATATGTATGATGCATTTTATGTCATTATTGAGTCTAAAACCAATGAAAAATTGTCAAGTATTGTTCTCTATAATTTCTATCAAATTTTTCCAGTAACTATAGCATAACTGAACACTCATATACATCCATCCATGTCAATTGTCCTCCAATGGTCACCTTCCATTATTTTGTCAACTTGTGACTAATGACAAGTGTGATGTCGTGTGCTTTCTATATCGTGATTTATGCCGCAAGCGTACTGTGTCAAATTTTGTAATATAGTAATATAGTTAAAGTGATAGGAATTGTAATTTAATTCATACTAAGTACTATAATTATCTCAACTTTTACTTTATCTAGAAAAATTAAATCTCAAGTCAATATTTTTATACTAAAATAATGTGGATGTGTGACAATTCAAATGAAATAAGGAAAATTATATGAGAATTATTATTGTGAGAAGGCCTAGGGATTGATTTCACCTCACTATCAACAATGTTTTTCAATTTCTATAGTTACTTCTATCAATTTTTCCTAAATTTATAGGCGAGAACCTTAGGTTAATTCTATTCCCTCTCTCGAGTGCCGAATATAACCTATGTCTATAAACTCGTCATGCGTTTTTTATACCTTGATTTATGCCGCAAGCGTACTGTGTCAAGTTTTGTAATATAGTGATAGAGTCAAAGTGTCGAACCCACAAGAATTGTAATTCAATTCCTACTAACTGTTATAATTATCCCAGCTTTTACTTTATCTAGAAAAATCAATTCTCAAGTCAATATTTTTATACTAAAATAATGTGGATGTGTGACAATTCAAATGAAAAGAGACAAATTATAGGAGAGTTGTCAATGTGAGAAGGCATAGGGATTAATTTCACCTCACTATCAACAATATTTTTCAACTTCTATAGTTATTTCTATCAATTTTTCCTGATTTATAGGCGAGAACCTTAGGTTAATTATATTCTCTGTCTCGAATGTCGAATAGAACTTATTTCTATATTTTAATTCCAATATCTTTATTCCGAATTAACACTATCAAAATTATATATGCAATGTTCTTAAATGGGATAAGCCTCAAAGATTTTATATTTTCTCTAGAAATCTAAAAAATCTAGGTTATGTTATTTCTAAATCACGCATAAATCTCCCTCTCAAGTGCCAAAATTTAAAGTATCAAATCATTCAATTATTGATCAGATGATTGAAAGCGTTGCGCAAGAATCAACACAAATTATTTACCGGAAAAATCAAACGAATTAACTATGTTAGAATCCAAACATGTCTCAACTTTAGTTATATCAAACCTTAGATAATAAAATTAGTTCATGAATATAAGAAACGACATATTAAAGTCTAAAATAAAGAACATGAAGAATAAAAGAATAAAAAAATGTTTTGCCACTTGAATTATTTTCCAATTCGTTGTCTTTTTGCTCTTGATGATTCATCTTCTTCTTTACCTCCTAACCCGTCTCTTCCCTCTAATTTAGGTCTTTGTATTTATAGTCTCTTAAGGTATGAAGATGGATTGAAGTTGGACCGGGCAGAAAGATTTACGAAAATCACGTTTCTTAACACCCAGGTAGCGGGGCCGCAACGCCGTGAAGTCTTCTTTGCTGGCGTCGCTGCTGATTTCCTGGGCTGGGCACTGCAGTGCCCAAGAGCTGGCGTCGCGATGCCCAGCTCTCTGCAGTATTTTGGGGCATTCTTGGGCGCCTTGTGGCGTTGTGGAACCCAACTTCCTTCCATTATTTATTTGCCTGCGTTTTCGCCTCCTTTCCACTTCTTTTTTTTTCTTCTTCTTTCACCTCCTTTTCAAGTCCAATTCTATAATCAACACGTGGTTTCATCTCAAGCTCCAATATGCGCAATTTTCTCCAATTTACCTAAACTACAAAACAACATGAACACATACATCAAAATGCTCAAAAGTGCTCAAGACGAAAACTATGTTTTAAAGGTATTAGTTCAATGATTGATTTATACTCATCATGTGACAATAAGTTTGTGACTTTGCCCGATTTTTTTCTTTATTTGATTTTTGTCCTTTTTTTGACTAGTTCAATTTTAACTTCTATAGTTACTTCTATCAAATTTTCCTGAATTTATAGGCGAGAACCTTAGATTAATTCTATTCCCTCTCTCGAGTGCCGAATAGAACCTATGTCTATAAACTCGTCATGCGTTTTTTATACCATGATTTATGCCGCAAGTGTACGGTGTCAAGTTTTGTAATATAGTGATAGAGTCAAAGTGTTGAACCCACAAGAATTGTAATTTAATTCATACTAAGTGTTATAATTATCCCAGCTTTTACTTTATCTAGAAAAATCAATTCTCAAGTCAATATTTTTATACTAAAATAATGTGGATGTGTGACAATTCAAATGAAAAGAGACAAATTATAGGAGAGTTGTCAATGTAAGAAGGCATATGGATTGATTTCACCTCACTATCAACAATATTTTTCAACTTCTATAGTTATTTCTATCAATTTTTCCTGATTTCTATCAATCTATAGTCTCTTAAGGTATGGAGATGGATTGAAGTTGGACCGGGCCGAAAGATTTACGAAAATCACATTTCTTAACACCCGGGTAGCGGGGCCGCAACGTCGTGAAGTCTTCTTTGCTGGTGTCGCTGCTGATTTCCTGGGCTGGGCACTGCAGTGCCCAAGAGCTGGCGTCGCGATGCCCAGCTCTCTGCCGTATTTTGGGGCATTCTTGGGCACCTTGTGGCGTTGTGGAACCCGACTTCCTTCCATTATTTATTTGCCTTCGTTTTCGCCTCTTTTTCACTTCTTTTTTTCTTCTTCTTTCACCTCCTTTTCAAGTTCAATTCTATAATCAACACGTGGTTTCATCTCAAGCTCCAATATGCGCAATTTTCTCCAATTTACCTAAACTACAAAACAACATGAACACATACATCAAAATACTCAAAAGTGCTCAAGACGAAAACTATGTTTTAAAGGTATTAGTTCAATGATTGATTTATACTCATCATGTGACAATAAGTTTGTGACTTTGCCCGATTTTTTTCTTTATTTGATTTTTTTCCTTTTTTTGACTAGTTCAATTTGGTTTCAAACCACTTCTAAAATATCAAAATTAAATGTTTGGTTTTGAAACAATTTAGTTTGGTACAAAACTATACTGTCGATGGATCCATGTACAAACAATTTATCGATTTCGAAAATTGGATTTCATAAAAAAATTAGCATAAGTATGCATAAGCTACTTCCTTTGAAATATATGCATCAAATACTCAAAATCTCTCTTTTCAAATGTACATTTTGACTCGTAACAAACACGATTTGGAAGGATAATTGAAGAGCGAAACTCGGGTCGAATCTGCATCTACTTTCTTCATCGCCTATCCCACCAATTAAATTATTGAATAATACTATTTATCATCGTAATAACGGAATATTGATGAAGTGACAACCCATTATCCATCACATTTCTCTCCTCCTCTCGCCTATCTCCCTCCCTTATAAAAATTGAACTACACAATCCCATTATTCCATATAAACTATCACATTATTGATATTTCATTTTTAAAATAGTAAATAGTATTATTTTAAATTATTATACATCACCATAATTTTAAAGTGTCAAATTCAACACAAACATTGTTTTTTATGTTTATCTTATAAATGCATGATGATCTCTAGAAAAATAATATTATTTTTATACTTATCTTAAATTGTGTCCGTCGTGGAAGTCATGCTGACCTGGCAATCGCTTGAAAGTCAACTCTCTTTAAATGTCCAATAACAGTCAAATTAATTAAAATAAATAAGAGATCTATGCAAAACCCTCAATTTTGATCTTGCAATAAATACAGTTTCCTTATCTCAATTTTTCCTCTCTAAATTTCCAATGGCGGTGCCAGTGGTTCGGTTTCCGATATTTCCGGTGGTGAGGATAATCGGAATCGCGGTAACGGTGTTGGTTCTAACCTGGACTGTGCATTACAGAGGAGGCTTGGCTCTAATTTCCGATAACAAGGATCTAATTTTCAATGTACTTTCCACTTTTTGTTTTAACTATTACTTATTCCTTATTTTCTCGAATTAATCATGTTATGATTGGTTAAAAATTAAATTGAGGAGCTGATCACTTAAAAAATGGTGGCTGTTTTGTTACAAAAGGGGTTTTGTTGAACAGTTAATTTTAATAAATAGGTTTATCCACTCTTCGACGGATTAAGATTTAGATGGTGTAGATCAATATACTTTTGAACTTATTTTGACTTCTGATTGAGACTGATCTTCTGTATTGTGAATTATGTAGGTCCATCCTGTTTTAATGGTGATTAGCCTTGTACTTCTGAATGGTGAAGGTGAGGATACAATGTAGGACATAATTCAATTCCCATTATATGTCATCAATATTGCCTTAAAACATTAAATCAAAGAAAAAAAAATTGACACTGTCTGTCCTACATCAATAAGGGACTAGCAATCTCATTAATAATTAATGGCGTTTTCTATTGGAGAGTACTGGATAGGATTATTTTATATTTTTTCAATGTCCATTACTGCGTAACGAGCATGTCCTATAGGTACCATATCGAATACTTCGTTGTCTTATCCTCCTCCCATCTCCTTTTCTAATTCCTTTTATGATATCACAAATTAACAAAAAAAAATACCTGCATTAAACCAACAGTGCTAAGTTGCCATGTTACCTACCTACCTTTCAAATGTCCTTGTATGATATTTTGTGGATTATTGAGATGAAGGCATTGACACCTTCAATTTATGGTTTGTTTCAGTGTACTTTGTTCTGAAAATTACGACTCCCTTCCTTTAAAATGACAATTTGTTTGATGAGTTATGTTTATAGAAGTCTTCAGATGAATGGTAGCAACAGCCTTAGCTTAGACTTAAGCAACTTGGTGCGCTTTTATTTGAGTCATTTACCTGCTCATATAAGTCAAATACCATGATCAAAATGATTTGTGGACATTATGTTTTATTCTATGATGGTACGAGCTGATTACGATTTTTATGGTGCAGATGCATTATACTTTTACTCTCAAAACAGTACAGTGAAGTGCAAGAAGATGTAATCGTATATAAATATTGCACTTGTGTTGCACACAAAAGGAAGTTTGGTAATCTAAACAATTGTTCCCTTCCAATTTTGCTTACACTACTAAAATATAATATATTCCTTCAAAAAGGAAAAATATAGATTTTTATAACCAACATAGGCACTTGTTTCAAACACCTACCTTCTCAAAATCATTGAATAAACCTCTCAATAAATTTTGAACCCCAGATGAAGCTGTCTCAAAATCTTTGAATGGTCCAGAGGGACCTTGAGGTTAGCAAAGATGGACTATTTTTGGTGTTCTCTCTGGCTGCGCAAGAAACAGAAAGACAGATGGAAAGTGTACTGTAAAATTAAATTTCTACTTAAATGGTTAGCATACATATATATATATATATATGAAGAATCAGTTTATGGAAATTTGGTGGTTCTAAGCTACAGATATATTTCCATGCTTATGAAATGTCAACCTTTTTTTGCTTTGTTACCCTCAATTTAAGAAATTTTAATTTGGCTGATTGTCCATTTTTTGCAATCGATTTCGCTATAGCACCTACTTGCTCTAACTAATTGTCCAGCTTTTCCATGTCTGATTTCTAAGTTATGTTTGGTCATGCCTAAGGCATATCGATTGTAGTAAATTCTTCTTTTTTATTGATCATAACCCCTTCCCAAACTGTACACGCGTCGGGAATATCCCTATTCATAGGTCTGAAATCTATGAATTAGAAGTTCTCAAATCATTTGTTGTATTTTGTCTGAACACGCTCTTATTGTACCTAGTCATCATTGCCTATATTGCTAGCATCACAGGATTAGTTATAATTGCTTTGTATGGCTTTCTGCAGCCATGCTGGCCTACAAAACTGTCTCAGGAACAAAAAACTTCAAAAAATCAGTTCATCTGTGTTTGCAATTCTTGTCATTCTGTTTGAGCGTCATTGGAGTATGGGCTGCTTTGAAGTTTCACAATGACAAGGGTATTGACAACTTCTATAGCCTTCACTCTTGGCTCGGCTTAGCCTGCCTTTTCTTGTTTGGAATCCAGGTAGACTTTTAATCCCTTTCTTCAACAAATTCTCAAATATTTTCTCAGATTCCCTCGATTATTTCGATACTTCTTTTCTCAGTGGGCTGCTGGATTTGTTACCTTTTGGTATCCCGGTGGTTCAAGAAACAACAGAGCTAGTCTGCTGCCTTGGCACGTATTTTTTGGTGTTTATATTTATGCTCTAGCTATCGCTACTTGCACCACTGGTATTTTAGAGAAAGCCACATTTCTTCAAACAAACAACATAATATCACGCTATTCGTCTGAGGCCTTGGTTGTGAACTCTCTTGGTATATTAATAGTTGTTTTGGGTGGTTTTGTTATTCTTGCTGTTGTCTCTCCTGCGTGTGGCAAAGGTGACATTATAAGAGGATCTATAGAGTAGTCTAATTCTTGTAGAGAGAGATGTGACAACTGAAGTTAATAAATTTTTATTTTTTGCCAGATTTATAGAAAAATCAGATGTAATTTTTGAGTTTTTATGATGTTTCAACTGTAATGCTTTTGTTACTGCCTATGACCCGAAATTGGGCGATGAGGAAGCTTAACTGCAATTAAGTGGAACTCTAAACCGACTGATGTTGAAGAATTAGCAGTTACAATCTCATGTTCAAAACGAAGGATATGAAAGAAATATTTTGAGACTAAAGCAAACTGGCTATCTATATATGCATGTATGTATCATAAATGTTAAGTCATTCAAGTTGCTAGTTTTGCTCTAAATTTACAGAAATCTATCCTTCTAAAACAACTGGTGAGAACTGCCTGGAGAGGCTGATGATTCGCACTCTTCATGAGTAGCAAAAATTGTAAACCAAAACAAACAAGTATGTTTTGAGATGCAAATCGTTAAGAAAGATCAACAAGAAATAAAATGTATGATGTTGCAGTAGCATTACTCCAAATCGCTTCCTCGTCTGCCAGTCAGATCTTGGGGGAGAAGTCAGGAGCAGGGCAAAGCCAGCATATTTGTATTTTACATCTCTATGTCAATAAACGTTCTCCGTACTCTTGAACAATAACAGGAACACTTGTTGGAGGGATCTTGCAACAAACATTAACAATAAGGGGCTTCAAAATATTGGAGGAAGAAGAGAAGGTACGACTATAAGTTCGAAATTTAAATGAATCATAAAATGTGCATAGTTTGGATCACATAAATTTAGCAAAAGAACTGGTTGGAATGACTTGTGGAGAACAAAATCAAGCTAAAATCAATAATCTATAAAATGTACTGACCGAGCTATGAGCTCGTTAAAAGTTGTCAAGTATCCTGGGTAACACCTCATCTTTAAAGTACACATCAAGCTTGCCTAGCTCACCAAGTATGTCGAGAAAGCTGCAGGTTGACTCACTACTTAGACAAATGACTATTTTTAGAAAGGGTAATTACTCTTTTGACATACAGTGATCACAGTTTGCTGATTAAACGATGGCAAGTGAGGAACATGATCACAATTATTCTTCATATCCAGGGGCAGCAGTGACCCCCATAAATTATGCAACCATAAAAAGCAAACTCATGATCATGCTAGCATTACTTCACTGAGATTTCAAGGAATAATCATAGCTTACCTAATAGCAGAATATGGTAATATATATGAACCTTGTTTAGACTTACCATGCCATATTCGGTGATGATCATTGAAATGTAGTCTGAAGGTGTTGCATCATAACTGTTAAGAGTGGAAATCAAAACTTCAGTCTGCAAGGTCAACAACTACAATCTAAAAATCAAAACTTACTTCAGATTTAGAAGTTGAAGATTTTGGCTACTGGACCAATCATCCAAATAATTAATATCCTCTTTACCAGAAACCCTTGCAATAGCATCAGGGTCACCTGCAATAATGTGAGAGAACAGCTGAAAATGTTAGAAACAGAATGTGCAGCCATATCTAATGGAGGAGACATTTCAATTTGAATGAAAATGAAGAGTTCTTACCAAGTTCATTAAAGCATATTGAATCAAATTGAACCCTTCTATGAAACTTATATGCTTCACAACATACCAAGACTGGAACACGGAACTGATGGGCAACCATAGCAACAGATGCAGTGCCAACCCTCGAATAAACAGTTCCATTAGAAAACACCGATGAAGCACCCAAAAATACTCGTGTTACTTCGTGCATGATATAAGAAATAGCATTTATATGGGTGTAAGTACAATTAACACCCTTTCCCACCAACCTACGAAGTAACATCCTCCCTTCAAGCTTTGGGCGTGAATCCACAACCACAACTCGGAACTGTTTGCCAAGCTCTAGGGCACATAAGAATATCATTTCCACAACATAGGATGACCCATATGCGAGAAGGACGTCACCATCCCTAATTTTTGTTAAAGCATGCCTCACGATTTCTTTATCTGCTAGAATTATCTTCTCATTTATGAAGCGGTTGATATCTGAGAGAAGACTGGCTTTTGCTTCTGACTCGGACATGATCGAAGGTAATTCAGGAATTTTGGCTTTAAGAAAATTAATTGCATTTCCCATGCTAATTGAAAGTGGCCTGCATTGAATTAGAAATGAGACATAACCATTTATCTTTGTAGGGAGGTCCCTGGTAAGTTCTTTATCCAGTGGAGTAGAGTAATCTTTGATTGCTTCTTGAAATGCTTGAAGCATTGCAATACAGCGGGCATTGCCACCAGATATATCCCCAGTTAAAAACCTCAGCCCAACCTGACAACAAAAAAAAAAAACCCACAATCAGGATAGATATATATATATAAAACTAAATATTTGTAACAAAAATGTCCAAGGGTGGAGGTTCTTACTCCAAAATTATAAGGATCCGTATTCAACGAATGTTACAGAGGGAAACAAAATAATTATCTAAGAATCTACCTTATAAATTGCAGGATGAACTGGTTCAAGTTGAAAGAACTTTGATTCAAGGTCAGGAAGCCGAGGTCCATGTTCATATTGAGGTAGATGCCTAAATAGTTCAACTCTGTTCCTGGATTCAGTTTGTTTTACCATAGAATGCTTCTTTGCCTTCTCAACTCGGTTCTCATCATCAAACTGCATACGTGGATGAGGAACATCTTTCTTCCTATCTTTATCTGTTTGACGATCACCACCTCTTTTCTCAGAAGTTGCAACTGAGGAGCTGTCTTTCTTTTGTGAAGGAGCTTTTGCAACCTTTTTTGTATTTGCATTGGCTGAATTGACCATTGCTGAAGCAGCAGCAGACTTCTTACTTCCATCAGCTGAATAAATACAATTTTGACCATTAAGAAGATAAATAGATCATGGAAGTATATGACAGATTGCAAGTTGAATTCCAAAATGATGAAGATATTAATCAGAATAAACACATTTTGCCACTATTTATCCCCAAAGAAAAGGAGAAGGCATACAAAGAAAACTTATTGACGCTGAGGAAATGGAGTTAGCAAGTGTACATCACATAATCCAGTCATGCATGCACTAAACGTGATTGCAAAGATTCTTTTATCATTGGTTTGAAAAGTAAGAACCCATTACTCAATTCCCGAAAAGATGCAAGACGCGTCTTGCAAATGCAAGGGTTGCTACAAAGCATTTAAATATGCGGGAAAAGAGAACGAGAAAAAAAGGTTCGATCTTTATATTCCAAGTCTTCCATTCGCCACGAGTGAGTTACCTGCTAACAAGTGGCGATACCAACGAAAAGCAAAGGACTTTTCGCTCTTTGGGGTGAGCCTTTCGTACTAAAATCCGTACAAGGACAGGACAATTATTCAGCGCACTAAAATATGGTTTCATATTCATGAAAAGCCGGGGTTGAACCATGATACGGAACTAAGACAACAAATCTTACAAATAATAAGAAAGAGTTAAGCGCCTCCAAGTTCTTTCTACCCTCCGACTCTATAAACTTGTCGGGGTTGAACCATGTTACGGAACTAAGCCGAATATTCTTATTAATAAAAAGAAACCACGAAAATCATGAACTTGTTGACAGCGTTTAGTACCATAACATACAAACGAAAATTAATATTTCCACTCCCACGTATTATCCCAAATAGTTAAATTGAAAACGAATTATTCAAACAATATTCAGATCCATAATCAGCATTTCTTCGGATGATCAGCTTTCTGACAAAATATAGACAATACATGCTATAATGCAAAGCACAAAATTACGCTCGTGAAATTAATTGTTGACTTTGACTTATATCACGGTTAAGAATAATTGTGGCGCTGGTAAGTTGATTAATAGAGAAATTATCGACTCAAAAATTATATTACCACAAAAAATAATAATAATAAAAAATAAAATTCACCATTAGCAGCAGCTTTGGTGGCTCGCTGAGCCTCCTGAAGAGCACGTCTTTCGGCCTTTGTCGTTTTATCCTTTTTCGGCATGGAACTAGCTGTCTGCTGCTCCTGCTGCACATCTGAAGGTGGCCCTCCATCTAATTCAACAAATTTCACAATCAAACCCAAATTCAATTAAACTCACTTAAATATTAAAAAGAAACAAATAAATACAAAAAAAATAGGAAAACAAAAATAAAACCTAACCTGTAACGCCAGGGACCAATCCACCGGCGGCATGATTATTCTGTTTCACGGCGGCTTTCTCGGGACCACCCGTGGGCAATGAAGTGGCAATTTTACCAGAATTCTCATTGAGGATCCAGCCTGTGTCTTTGGAGAAGTTGTCTTCGGAGAAGTCCTCAGTTGCTGTAGGGGATGAAAATTCCGACGGGTTGTAAATGCCGTCGGGAATGAAAGAGTCGCCAGCGGCGGCGTTGAGGGGAGAGAGTTGGGTGTTATCGGAGGTGATGTGTCGCGGCGGAGGGATCATGACGGGAGACAAGGAGTTGCCGGAGACCGGAGGAGATGGAGTGGTCGGACGTGGTAGTGCCGACGTAGAGACATCGGGTGGGGCCACGGGTGCGAAGAACCCGACTTGCCGGACTTTCGGGTCGGTTATATTTCTAGGAACCCGGCGAGGGTCCATTTCGAAAAGTAAATAATTTATTATTATTATTTTCATATTATTATGGGGAGTATTTAAGGGGTTAAAAAAGGGGGGCCGCCGCCGGGTGACGCAATTAAGCTGAGGTGGAGTGCACAATCCATGACACATTTAGGGTTAGTTAGGTAATTATATATTAAATCACAATTTTTATTTCTCACACCTACTTTAATTACCGTCCTCAATCTTTACTCATTATAACGTTTATATCTCTTAACTATTTTTCAAAGCATTTTTTTTCTCAAATTTTTCATTAATTAATACATTTTATATTAGGCCATTTTTTAGCCCCATTTTGAGAGGAAAAAAATTTTTTGAATGGTAATTTTGGGAGAATGTTTTGTTAAAAATTAATAATTTTTTTCGATTTAAGTGTAAAATTACTTTATGCAGAATGTGTGGTTGAAATTTGAAAATAAATTTTGAAAAAATAAATTCTCAAAAAAATGGGGACTCAAACAATCCCCAGATAACAGTTAATGCCCAAAAATCTTTTCTTTAACAACATATAACATGTTTTTTCATCGTATTTTAAATATAAATAAATACGAAAAAATATTTTTTCCTAATTTTAAAATATGAAGATAAAATATTTTGACATAAATAATCATCAAAGACAAAATTAACTAATTAATAGAATATTGAAAATAAGAATTCACGAAGAAAATTAAGGAAATAATAACTACAACGACCCAAGATTAAGGAGCTTGACTCTAATTAAAAATGTGGAGTAATAAATAAAAAGTATGGTCCAATATTAATTTGCATCCTTTATTTGTTTTAATTAAACAATTTTTATAACATTATTCTGAATTTGTTTAGTTTAAGAAATAAAAGTTGAAAATAGGAACATTTTAAATGGAATAAAATGATCATCCCCTTTGGTCTTATTGCGCAAACGTCCAACCAATCATTTCATTTCAGCATTTGTATCTTCGTAAAACATCATTGTGATCCTGTCCATTTGAAGTTTTGACAAAAAGTTCAGCATTGGACCCTTTTCGAGAATTATTTAACTAATTAAAGAAATTAAAACATTTTTAAAAAAAAGTAGAGTAAAAAACGAAAGAAAGAAAAGTAATTATATTACCACCAAAAATTTTACTTGGTGCACTAAAATCAAAACTTATTTTTAATAAATACACCACAAGAAATTTACAATTATAATCCAAATTCAATAAAAATAAAAGATAAAAAATTATAGAAATATGCTATGTGTACATAAAAATACACATAACATTTGACATAATCATTGGGACGTCTTTTGGCTATTATGACTCAAAATTATAATTTGAATGGTACGCTCCATCCAAGTATTACCCCTCACTTTCCCCACTGATGCGTACAATTTATGTACGACCCGATCATCCACGATCTCATGCTCGAGGTCTCTCCTTGATCTAGATGATCCACGTGTTCAACCTTGAGCTCAAGGTCATGTTCTCTCCTTTTGGCCAAACATCCTTGGGTTCGGCCTTGAGCTCCAAGTCATGTTCTCTCCATTGGCCAAAGCATCATCGGGCTCGATCTTGGCTTGAAGCACTTAGGCATCTCTGATGAAGCCAAAACTTGTCTACCCTCGACCTCAAGGTGCTCGAGCAAATTTTGAGCCTATTTATCCACGTTGCACCTCCTCGGGCTTCAACCCTCGTTGGGATCATGTCGATAGAGTTGTCCTCGAGCTATTACCTTGGCTGAATTTCCAACTAAGATACTTAACCTATTAGGACTCTACTTCTAAGACATCAAGCTTATCCAACTTCAATAATGTCATTGTCCCAATAGGATTCCATCATCCTATCCTTATAGGACTCCAACACTTTCTGTAACTCTTAAACAGACAAGACATCAAGTAGCCCAATCCTATCAAGATTGTCTTGCTTATCTCTATAAATGATTGACTTCCATTCATTGTTCATGTATGCTTTTATATGCTTTTAATTTATAGCATTTTGTATAAATTCCCTCTCGCTAACTTAAGCATTAGAGAGACAACGATAACACATCTCGATGTCTTTGTTTTATGTATTGAAGATTATGTTCATGATCATTTCAGTCGTCAAGCTCAGGATTTTAAGGTGCAAATTTTTGGTAGCATCATTCACGATTGGCATTTGGCTCAATAATGTGCTCGATAAACAATTGCAACTTCATTTATGAGGTATATTTGAAAACTTAAATTCCATCTCGTATAATAACTCGAGGTTTGAAAGAAATTTTTTTATTGATTTTAGGAACGTTTATTTTTCCTTTTTGATTTCTCTTGAAATTCCACGGAAGATAAGTTTTATTATCATCTAATTCAACTTCTCAATTATTTCAGTTTTTTTTTTCTTTTGAAAGGAATAATTTTTTGTTTTCTTTTTGTAGACATTAAAATTTATAAATGAAATAATCGGAAGGGCGGGATCAATTTTAAATAATTAGTCCATTTAATTCCATTAAAATCAAAGTCCACTAAAGTCCAGCCTAGTTTTTAATCCATAAAATAAATTAAATTAAACTGAGGCCCTAAAAGAAATGATATGTTGAAGTACAAGAAAAAAAATCAAAAGTTCAAGAGAGAAGTTCATAAGAAAATCTAAAGATGTGAACAAGAAAGAAAATCATTTGAGAAATGCTATTGGAACGGGCTCAAATGCAGATTTAAATCCAGGGAGGACATGTGTCGGCGTCGGATTGTACAGTTTAAAAAAAAAAAAAAATAACACTCAATCATTTCCCTACACATCATCCTGTCTCCTTGTTTCCTGTTTTTGGACTTGAATGAGTGGCTTTTTCCAAATTATTTAGCCCCTGTTTGAAATCCATTTCTTTTTCTCATTCTTCATTTCAATCACACATTTTATTAATAAAATAATATTACACATAAATTCAAAAATTCTACTTACTTTTTAACCACA
>CAIGRB010079506.1:7138-31257 GCA_903798255.1 Fraxinus quadrangulata | reverse complement strand
GAAAAGTTCCGAATTGGTGTGCTTGGAGCGAGTGGTTACACTGGTTCTGAGGTTTAATCGTATTTGATTTATTATTTTTTATGTTGTGTTCAATTATTTGTTTGTGTTACTAGTGTAGAAAATTAATCTTTAGCAGTGTGGATTTAGCTTTTTTGTTTAAATTTTATGGGGTTTAGCTTGATTGATGAAATGATTCTCCTTGGCAGATAATTAGACTGCTTGTGAATCATCCGAACTTTGAGATTACTCTGATGACTGCAGATAGGAAAGCGGGCCAATCAGTTGGATCTGTTTTTCCTCATTTGGTCATGCAGGTACGATCCTAATGCTTCATAATGTATTGTGAATGTTGGCAAGTTTGACAATATATGTCTGTGTGTGCCTGCACACGTGTATGCCCACATTAATGTTATTGTGACATGTCTGTGTGTGTGCCTGCACTCTTGTTTATGCCTGAATTCTGTGTCTTGACTATAGTTGTAATATCACCTAATTATTGTTGGTCAAGCATTTACATGTAAATATCCCACCATACTCATAGAAAGCGAGAAAATGTGACACAAGGTTTCTGACTTCAAAAATGGGGGCAGATTTGAAAAAGAAAAAAGAAAAAAAAAAAAAAGAAAAGAAGAAAGGAAATTCAGTTGGAGCCTTCAAGTTAGTTGATTCTGTTACTTCAAGAATTGCAACTGACTGTGTAACAGGCTATTGGAAGTGCATTTGGCAGATCAGTATAAAAACGGATAGGCAGCAGAAGAGAATATATTAGATTTTTCTTCTCTCTCAACAGTCATCAACTCTTTTACCTTTGTATTTTTACCACTGTATTTATCCTGTGATTTGTAATACATTATCAGGGAGAGTAAGGATTGTTTGTTGAACCAGGGGGGTAGGAGACATGAAACTTGAATCAAACTTGAATAGAGAATAAGATGAAGGAAAACGGATTGGCAGACTTGAAACACGTGTATGATACATTCCTTAAAGCAAATATTTTCCCCATCTCGGATTTGGATACGACAAGCCTCTGATTAGTTTATGATAAGCAAAACCGGAAACTCACGATGTGAGGAACAAGAACATGTTTCATATTTCTGAATTTAGGGTTTGGAAAAGGAGAATTGATTATTATATCAATTATGTTCATCAATTTCACGATATATAATCCTCCAAAACCACCAATATATAGCTGTTAGACAACCGTGCACGGAAGAATGCGACTGTATGTGAAAGGACACAACTATACAGATAAAAATTAGAGAATTTCTGAACAGCCTGCTCGAGCAGGCTGCTATTACTGCTGCAAGGTAATGCCTTGCTGCCAAGTTTCTGCTTTGGTTTTCCATCATTAATTTTGTCGTTTGTACCACTAATCTTAATTCTATTTATGTTTTGAATAAATCCATCATTGCGTGTAATGGTAAATTCTCATCCTTATTGATAGTGAAAGGATTTCCTCCCCTGTTGATGTAGACTATTAAAGTTAAATCACATTAGAATCTTGTATCTCTTGCATCACTCTCTTTTCTTCTGTTATGTGTAGATGTCTTGAGTTCCATAACAAGAATTGTGTGATCAATTTTCTATTGCATTTTATCAGAAAGGTACTTCTCATTTTAAATATCTTTTTAATCATCCTTATAAGATGATATTGCACATCCGTCTTACAGGATTTGCCAGATATGGTTGCTGTCAAGGATGCAGATTTTTCTAATGTGGATGCTGTATTCTGTTGTTTGCCTCATGGAACTACTCAGGTTTGCTTATTGTCTCTCGTCTTCCACATCCAGACAGACACTTTGTCACCTGAGAAAATCCATAGTCCAGATAGACACTTTGACACCTAAGAAAATCGTAGTATGGACCATGCAACTTAAACTTAGGCATTGAATCACAGTTGTGCTTCTTTTTTTGCAGTTCTTCTGTTGAATTGAAGATATTTACTTGCTTCTGTTAATTACTCTCTTCATTTTGCAGGAAATTATCAAAGGTCTTCCAAGCAACTTAAAGATTGTCGATCTTTCTGCGGTATCTGCTTAATGCATATTTTGTGCAATGTTTTAAGTGCATCCTTTTGATAAATTAATTTCATGTTACATCCCTTTTGGAACATAAAAGCTGGTTAAATGTAGGACTTCCGGTTGCGAGATGTTGGTGAATACGAGGAATGGTATGGTCAGCCCCACAAAGCACAAGACTTGCAGGTTGGTTTAATCTTCTTGTGGACCTCACCTCATCGAAAAACTTCTGATTCATTTTCATCTTAATAAATCTTCTCATTCTGAAACATGTATCGTTTGTTCTGCATTTGTGCCATTTTGTACGTGTGAACGAATCTTTGCTGTTTGTGAAATGCAGAAAGAAGCAGTGTATGGTCTGACTGAGATATCTAGAAGAGAGATCCAAAATGCGCGTCTAGTGGCAAATCCTGGCTGTTATCCGACTTCTGTTCAGCTTCCTCTTATTCCTTTGATAAAGGCATGTCTATTTCTTTACTTTTTCATTTAGGAATGTATTGTAATAAGTGCTCTTTTAAGAGGTTCTCTAGGCAGTGAGTAATTAAAGGCTCTTCTTTTCCATAGATAAACATATGCTAAATATAGTAGATGAAGGTGGGCTTAATCTAGTTCGACCAAAAGAAATGGTATTACCAAAATTTGAACTCCTTTTCTGCTTTTCATTGTTAAAATAATTAAAACTTGTTCGTATGATGTTCGATTTAGTTACTGCATCTTTGCTTTTCCTCTGCGGTCGTATTCTACCGAGTAGATTAATGCTGACTCACGGACTTCAAAGGGACTTTCTCAAGTCTTTATAATTTAAATGAGATTAATTAGTTATTGAGCTCTAGGTGCATGTTTGGTATGGTACTGTGAAGGAATATTCATTATAATAAATAAGATTTTAGCTTATTTTTCTTTTTTAATGCTCTCCATTTCTATCCGATTCTTCACAGATTTATTGAAGAACCATACTGATAACCAACCCTAGCATCTCATGTCTTCTCTATTTAATATATACTGATTTCAATGTGCTTGATACATACATATATTATTGCCTTTTCCAATATGAGAGAGCTTGGATTGAACAGCCTATACAAAGATTGAACTTTTATCCCTGTTTGTTTCGGATTAAAATCAGATTTTAATCTAAGTCAAAGTCAAACAATTAATATTAATCACATCTTTCATGAGTGCCACAACTTTTTGATCACATATTTTAAGAACTTCTATCACAATCTACTAAAATCCTAATTTTAATATCCACCAAACAACCACTTAATATGAAATGGTTGCAGGCTAAACTCATTGAAGTGCGGAATATCATCATTGACTCAAAATCTGGTGTTAGCGGAGCAGGTTTGAAACATGTTCACAGCCTTCCTGTGGACTTTCCCAATCAATACATTCAACAGCCAAATTAGTTTTCGATATTTGATATGCCCCCGCAGGACGTGGAGCAAAGGAGGCAAATTTGTACACTGAAATAGCAGAAGGCATTCATTCTTATGGTATTACCAGGCATCGTCATGGTGAGTAATCAATTTCTGGAAATTCAATAATTACACTCCGATAATACCTTAATATGCAGAAACTATTAAAAGAATGCCTAAATTGACCATCTACTTTGAGAGATATTATGCCTTGGCCTGCTCACTGTCACCTTATAGAGAATGTTTGGATAAGCTTATAAATAAGTGAAAAGTTACTTAACTTTTTGTTTCCTAACATGTTTCAGTAAGTTAATTATTTCTATTTTCAAGTAAAAAGAAGTTACTTTCTTAAAGTAACTCTTATCTTACTGTCAAAATAAATTAGTTATTTCTAATTTTGATTATTGGAAAAAATATTTAATTTTAAACTTTTACTTGACTTATTAAGCTCAGCCAAACATGTTCGAGTATAGAATCCATTATCTTTATTTGTTTTGTGATGATAGATTTGTGGGTTGTTGTAGAAGCTAAAACCAGTTGGATGCCTTCTTGTGTTGATTATAAATGCATTAACATAAACTCTTTATCATTTTGTAGTACCGGAAATTGAACAAGGATTGTCAGATGCAGCAAATTCAGAAGTTACTGTTAGCTTCACTCCGCACTTAATGCCGATGGTAACACTTAATCTAAGATTTATTATCTGCAGCTCTGTACTATCACTCTCTTACTCACCTTTCTTATTCTCCAGAGTCGTGGTATGCAATCCACTATATATGTGGAATTGGCCCCAGGAGTGTCAATTCAGGATTTATACCAGCATTTGAACTCATTTTATGAGGTAACTGATCCATTCGATAAGCATGTTTGGTTATTTTTTATTTTTTGGAAATAAGCTAACTTTTTGTTTCCAAACATGCTTGGATACGTTACTTTTGTCTTACCTTGAGTGAAAAGAGAGTAAATTTTGAAGCAAGTGTTAATTTAAAGTTGAAATATAGCTTATTACCTGTTATGATCAATAAAAAGATTTTCTATTTTAAACTTATTTACTTGTAAGTAAACTTTTAAAGCTTAACCAAATGTGTTCCCCCTTTTCTTGGTGCTGTGTGGACGAGGAATCTTTCAAGATTAAAAACTTCAATTTAGGTTGAAATGTTGAAAGAAGCGTGCCTTAATCAACGCATATTGCATTCAAGGTAGTCTCTGACACTGGATTATCTGGACTATCAGAAGTTAAACAGAAGACTTAAAAGCTTTAATTTTGTGGGATTAGTTTCTAAAAAACTACATTTACACATTATCTACTGGCAGTTATATTCCCATATACGGAGTGAAGGCATACATAGATGTGAATTTATCTGTAACTAGACTGCTATACACTGGTTCTAAGCCTTCTATATAATTTAGTACAAAACTCTCTTTGTGATTCTTCTCTTTGATCTCATGGAGTTGTTGATGAAGGTTTTGATGTAAGAGAAGTATAAGAGATCGACGTCCAATTCCTAGAACCTCAAAATCCCAATTGCAAGTGAATTATGTTTTCCTAATAAGCCTGCAGTAACCTTTTCTATTATTCAAAGCTGGAGGATTGAGATAATAAATGTTAATATTCCGAAGCTGACCTATAAAATTTTATGTTCTAATTGGCCAGCAGCTGATTGACATAAAGTTGTTCTACTTTTGCAGAATGAAGAATTTGTGACTTTGCTGAAGAAAAATGAAGTTCCTCATACTCGACATGTTCGAGGATCTAATTATTGCTTTATGAATGTATTTCCAGATCGAATCCCTGGAAGAGCTATAATAATTTCTGTTGTAAGTTTTTTTTCATCCAGTATAGATTATGTTGGAGTTTGACTTTCATTTCTTGGCTCAATCTCCAAGTGCCATGATGCAGATTGATAATCTTGTGAAGGGAGCTTCTGGTCAGGCCTTACAGAATCTTAACTTGATGATGGGAAATCCCGAGAATACAGGGCTCCTTTACATGCCTTTGTTTCCTTAATATTACGTAAGGTAATGCTCTCGATGCACGTGTTAGTCTCCACTCAAGTATTCCCAACTAGTGCACCATGAAACTCTATTTTACTGTTCATCTGAACATTGTATTTGAGATCGTGCCATGGAAGTACAGAGGTGTAAACTGGGCAAGCATGACTCAGATTTGGGTAGGCCTCTGCCAAAATCTTAAGGCACGGTTAGTGGTCTTGTCTGGACTGGGCTGTACCAAATCCTTGCCAGACATCCCAACCAAGTTATACACCTCTTGATAGATGGAAGGCAGTTTATTCAAAACATTGGTCTTCCAATTAGCTTGAAGACCCAAAGCCACGAAACAATGTTACTTCTTTTCACTCCCTTGGTCGAATCCTCTTTACAACATAACCTTGCTGGTTGTCATCCGTTGGCAAAATAGTTTTGGTCCATCACTTGTCTTGAATATTCTATTGGCATGATGACTTACAACAGGGGACATTCAACCGTGACTTAGTGCACTATTATGTGATACTAGAGTCAAACTCATATTTTCCTGTATCACCCTTTGCATTCATTATGCAAATCTTTGTTGCACAAATTCCAATAAATCTTGGAGCATAGTCTTTGTCCAAATGCAAATTTGATTAGGTGATGAATTATTTTGCAATTCATCTTAAATTTTGCCATCGAAATTCACATATATTCTCCACTTGTTATAGAGGTTTATTATGCTTTTCATTGCAGGTAATCATGAGCAATCTTTACCAGTCGAGAAGCAATTGTATGCATCCAACCAGCTGACTAACCAGTGTCCGACTGAGGTTTAATTGCGACTTCGCTAGAACTTTGAACTAGATCACAAGCACAAGTTTGGCAGAGAAAGACTTGAGTGAAATTCTATCCTTATTTTATTGTACTTCATGTCACGTTCGTGAGATATTCCTTTGTCCAAGAAAATAATATCGCGAGTGTATTGAATTTTTGTTTACTCATATCCAAACATGATTATAAGTGCCTTGTATGATTAGAGTAAAATATAGTTTTTCTTTGGCTATCTTTATAGCACTTTTCTTCAAATTTTTTCTGATGTTGCTGAAATATCTTGAGCTGCTGGTCAAGGTCAAGGACATCAATATTCACGGTTAGTTTACATGTTAAAAATGACAGCTTTATATCTACATTGTCCAACGGATTTGGTACGATAATCTGTGTAACATTGAACAATATTAAAGAAAAAGATGCTCGTGTTGGTGTACAGTGTTATCAATTGTACTTGGGATCATAGTCGTTACAGGCAACCAATCGAAAAAAAATTGCTACACTTTCGGCACATCGGATTTAATTACACTTTCGTATATTGACTTGTATACGTCCTTAATTATGTGCTACATCCCTCTCAATAGCCAACTAGTTCGAAGATCGAGACATTTTCATCTCTTGTTTGATAGCAACTACATAAGCCACTATGGAGAGAGATTAGAAGGTAGGAGTCTAGATTTGTTATCTCGAAGTTTTTGTATCGATTACTGTCCTATCAATATATTTTTTGACATTTCAACACATCTTTCCATTTGTCATGAAGATGTGATGTGCTAAGAAATAAAAATATTTTGGTGGGATAACTAATGAGAAACGACTTTAGAACTGTAGATGTGATTTCGAGATAGGGATGACAACGGGGCAGGATGGGACAGGACGGGGGGAGGTGAAATCTCCCCCACCCTCTGTCCCACCAGGCAATTTTTCGGCCCGCCCTCGCCCTATTACCCGTTGAGGGCGCCCCACTTGTCTTGTTTACTATTGTTTAATTTTTATTTTTAATGATTCATTTTATTGTCCACATTCATTAAAGTAAATTAATAAAATATTTTTTAATTATTTATTTATTTTTAAAGTTAAANNATAAATTAAAACTTTTATTGTTTGTCATATTTTAAAAATAATTTTAGTTGACATTTTCTATTAGAACTAATGAAATTTCGTGAAAATTTTCAATTAAATATTGAATTTCTAAAAAAACAAAAAATAAAAAATAAAACGGGATGGGACACCCGTACCCGTCCCAGGGCAAAGTACCTGCTCCCGTTTCCGACCCGAATACCCGATTAAGACCCGCGGATATCGAGTTTGTCAGATTTTTTTGTCTTCGAAATTCGAGACGATAGAATTGTTCTATGAACTCTCCTACAAAACATGTTTATCAAGTTTCCATAAAAAAACGAAAAAGAAAAACTTGTAAAACATATACCATGTCGGGTTTATTTAGATTTTTTGTATACCAACATGTGTGTGTGGAATTATGTGCTTCATCCTTTTCCATAGCCAACTACTTCAAAGATCGAGGCATTCTCATCTCTCGTTTGATAGCAAAAAAGCAACTTCATACTCCACTGCGTAGAGAGGGTGGAGATGACAAAAGCCTAGATTTTCTATCTCGAATTTGCTATCTTCTTCTAATGATACATTTTTGACATCTTAGCACATTATCTCTTCGTAACAAATGAGAAGATGATAAAGGGAACCACAAATTCGAAACAGCATATGTGATCTCGTGTCGGACAAACTGCCCTATGTCCTACGCAACATATTCTATCAAGTTTCCGTGAAAAAAAGGAAAAAAAAAATTGGCGTGTTTGATAAATATTATTGAGGAAAGAATGTATTTTAAATAGTGATATGAAGAGAAATATGTAGTTAAAAAGAAATGAAAAAGTTTTTGATATGATGAAAAATATTATTTTATTGAAAATTATATGATTAAAATAAGTATTAAAAGAATGTATTTTGAGATAATGTAGCACAGGGTCTAATAAAAATGGATTTCTTGAGGAGAGATGCTGACGGTCAGGATTGAAGTTGAGTACAGCAACACAAATTTCAATCTATGCGCAAGAGCATCGAATCTGGGCTCCAGACCTTTAAAACCCCTTACTATAAGGTTTTCCAGTTCGTTATCCGTAAGTTCATCAAGAAGCAAAAATAATTCGAAAAATTTTAATGGTTTTTCCTCAGGGAGGAGAGATTTGAATGATTCTTGAA
The DNA here is from genome assembly GCA_903798255.1 of Fraxinus quadrangulata. Classification (NCBI taxonomy): domain Eukaryota; kingdom Viridiplantae; phylum Streptophyta; class Magnoliopsida; order Lamiales; family Oleaceae; genus Fraxinus; species Fraxinus quadrangulata. Next base: position 22,805 of record CAIGRB010079506.1, on the reverse strand, counting down.
AATAATAAAATGGTGGCGGTTACATCCAGTTAATTGTTTTTTTGTTGCCATCCACTCTCTGAAATCCGATTTCCAGATATTACCTGCATTTTTCTGCTAGGAAAAATACATGGCTCACAAACTCAATTCTCCTGCTGTCTGTGGGCTCAAGATAATTAAGGTAATTCAAGTTTTTCAAGTGGTTCACTCTGTTTTATTGAATTGCCTCAATCTGCGAAAAATGGATATCATCCAGGGAAGGGGGTTGCTTGATGGGGGTTTAAAAATAAGTATTAAAAGAATGTATTTTGAGATAATGTGTAATAAAAATGGATTTCTTGAGGAGAGATGCTGACGGTGAGGATTGAAGTTGAGTACAGCAACACAAATTTCAATCTATGCGCAAGAGCACCGAATCTGGGCTCCACACCTTTAAAACCCCTTACTATAAGGTTTTCCAGTTCGTTATCCGTAAGTTCATCAAGAAGCAAAAATAATTCGAAGAATTTTAATGGTTTTTCCTCATGGAGGAGAGATTTGAATGATCTTGAAAATAATAAAATGGTGGCAGTTACATCCAGTTAATTGTTTTTTTGTTGCCATCCACTCTCTGAAATCCGATTTCCAGATATTACCTGCATTTTTCTGCTAGGAAAGATACATGGCTCACAAACTCAATGCTCCTGCTGTCTGTGGGCTCAAGATAATTAAGGTAATTCAAGTTTTTCAAGTGGTTCACTCTGTTTTATTGAATTGCCTCAATCTGCGAAAAATGGATATCATCCCGGGAAGGGGGTTGCTTGATGGGGGGAAATTTGATGAGGGAAATGGACTAATGGATGGTAAGCAGAAAATTTCGATACTCTATTAACAGTTATTAATATCGATTTTTTGTTTAAACAATGCATCTCTCTTGTTAATAACCTTTGGTTCGGTACAAAGTCATATTAATTATTGCATGTGGCATTGATGAAATGAAATTGGGAATGGGTGTAGTCAACGGCATGGATGACCTCCTATTGGTGTCACTAGACATCAAGAATGAAGAAAAGATAGAATTAAATGATACAATACTTGTATTTAAACCGATACGGTTTGAAGGATTTTTTGGGGATTTTTGAGGAATTTGTGTAAATAGGTGTAATCCATGGAATTGCAGAAACTATAGATAGCAAAGATTTGATTTTCTTTATAAATGGGAAATGAGTTTTGATTCATATGACTAGATAATTAATATTAACTAAGTAAGGCTGTGTAGCTCAGATAAACGATTAAACATAAATCATAGATGAACTACGCCCATTGTTGTTAACATGCATCTCTTGTTGAAAGGTGGTACTTTTCCTTTGGAAATGGTAAGAGTTATTTCTTCTTGGTATTTCGAGTTACAAAACTACCAAGCTTCTGCTGTCAAGTAATTTGTGGCTTGGCTGTGATGATATGTTGTAAATATGTGGACATATATTTGTAGGTGGCATATAGTTTTTATTCTACATTATTATTAGTTTCAGATTACAAATTTCTTATGTTATGACAGAATTTGCCGTCATACAGTAGGCCGAGTAGTTGTATGTTGAGTCTCGAACGAAATGGAATTTGCCGAGCTAGTCCGAAAGTTCAGTGCGTTATGAACATGGTCAGTGGAGAGTCAGATGAACCTGGGAAATTACGTCTTGAATACATACTGGACAAGTCGATAAAATTGTGGGATAATGCTCCTGAGTCAGTCAAGAGCTTCCCCTGGAACAAGGCATCAGAAAATTTCATTCAACTCATTCTCGATCTTGTGTTGGCTGTACTTAAGTTCTTATTCATACCTGTATTAACAATTACATCCATTAGTGAGATGTCTTATTGTGCACATGAAAGGAAACTATACCTCATTCCGCTTCCATTTCTGGTTGGTATTGCTGTAGCTGGGGTCTTAAGAGAGGCAGCCGTGGCGTCATCTCCATCTCTCCAGGTGATTTTTTGTACTGTTATAACATTTCACATATGAAATTAAGGGATGTCGAATAAAAGTTCCCATTGGTGGTATATTAATATTTGTGCAATTCAATTAAAGAAAATCATATTGACCTGCTCTGTATTTCAAGGGAGGAGGAATTCACAGGACCATTCATAACAAAATATTCTTTGATCCTTAACTGGTCTATAATCTACACGTCCGAGATACTGACTGGGATATTACAGCTCGAATTTGATACATGGATTAAAAGACCCTCTGTAGTACAGACACTTCAATTATGGTAGCGTGTCCGACACCGACACTTTTCGGACACGAGTCGATACCGTAATCATTTTTCTTTTTATATTAGAAATATTATATATTGTTAATTCAAAGTTATTAGCAAGTAACAAATAGGTACTCATGTTTAAAATATTTTAACAAGAAAAATTAATAACAAGTATAAAACCAAATTTATACTATATAAATGAAGAATTTTTAAGAATTTAATCAACATGTTGATGACGTGTCGTGTCTATATATTTTTTAAAAATCGTGCGTTGGACACATGTGTCCGTGTCGGTGCATCATAGAAAAGACCTTTAGAGCAATAGCATATACTCTATTCCTTGTATGCTATGCTCGTGTTTGTTGTGAATGAAATTCATGGTCGTCATTATTCTTGTTCCTTTTCCTGCCTTATATTGTACCACCTCTATTTGTTGTAATTGGTTGATCATATTTCCTCGTTGCCTTTTATTCGTATAAACTCTCTAATTATTAAAATGCGTCCTATGAATGTGTTCATGAAATTGTCTGAGCAATTCATATTCTATTTTACCCCTTTTGACACATACAACCAACATATTATGAAGTAATCTAAATTAGTAATATTCGAAATGAGCTGGTTCATACCCGTGTTTATGGTATAGAGGCTTGTTCATACTCGTGTTTATGGCATAGAGACTTTGTTTCAGGCATTTATTCTGTAATAAAACCTTAGAAGGAAGAACAACTCTCTCGTAGATTTGTATGTTGACAATGGTTATATTCATGTAATTGCAGAATGCAGAAGTCCCCTGGCATTTGATTGCCATTGCAATATTCTTCACGTTGCTTAAATTGCCCGGTCCATATTACCCATATTGGGGGCGTATTTTCATTCCACACTTTGCAAATGGAGGATTGTTGAGGACTCTATGGTTTGCATTTCTACGGTACCGAAAGCCTGGAAAGTCGTCATCAACAACAGCGCCTGAATATGTAGCTCAGAGTCAATAAATTAGGCCCTAATGTTGAAATATTTCAACAGGTATGAAATGTCTGACTGCATTGAAAGAAAAAAATGAATTGCTAAGATTACAATACGAGTCCAGTTGTACCTTGTGGCTTTTCTGAATCTGATTTTCTAACTAGGATGCTTCTTTCTACTGGTTATATAGATTTCATTGGATAAATTTATTGCTAGAATGTTTAATTCTTTTTCCCCCCTCAACTCGAAGTTACCTTAAGAATTAGAGGTCCTAAAACATGTGATTCTTTTGTTTTCTCTATGCAGAATCTACTTTGTGTAATTAAAGCCCCGTTTGGCTCCCATTATTCCAAATTATAATGAGAAGAATAGTAATTTTATGGAGAATGTGTGGTTAAAAAAAGGAAATATTTTTGGATTTACATGTAATATTATTTTATTGGAGAATGTGTGGTTGATAAAAAGAAAGAGAAAAATGAATTATAATTTAATAGGGAATAATGGGGGCCAAACGGGGGCTAAATAAAAACCCGTTTCTGCCACAGTTGGCCAACACTAATCAACAGAATTGGTATTAGCTTTTACACAATGCATCATCTTAGCAAATTATGAATCGTAAAGACGGCCCCCTTTATATTGTAAATAAGTTACCATCTGTTTCAGTTGCTACTATATAATTATTCCTTGCATTTGCTCATTACATTTCTCATAAAAGATGACGTGTTAATTAAATAAAAAAAAAAAGCGCATTTTTTCTACTTTCATCTCCCCGTATAATTTTGACATGGTATATACAAGACCCTTATAGTGTGTAGCAGTTATACCAGGTCAGACTGCATTCCCATTCCTGTTGTGTGAACTGCAAAGCTTCATGTACTTGGTGACATGCGGTATTTGATTAAAGATACAAGCTGTATGTACTGCATTCTTTGTTATCTTTGCATACTCTTATAACCCTCCATTTACTGATTTCTTTGGCACTTCTTCAGAGTGGTGGTCAGAGACAGGTTGTTCGAGTAGTTCCTTTATTCGTTCTCATGATATGAAAATTTTTATTGCTTCCTAAGTAATGCAACTTCATAGTTTGTGTTTTGCACAGTTCCTTGAAAATGTCATCGACTTCTTTTGTTTTTGTTGATTATGTAAAGGTGGCTTGTCTGACTAAACCTGTTATTTTCCTTATGTCAATTTATTAATTTTTTTTCTTAAGGGTAGGCCACGAGAGGAAGTTGGATCACGCTATTTTCGAGATGCATATATCAATAAAGTTTATCTCTGTCATCAGAATTCTGTAGGATGCGTAAAAGTAGTTTATCCTTCAGGTTGGCCAGCACACGAGATAATTTTTTCTGTGTTTTGGCTCGAAGGTATTGATGTTTTACTGCATTGGATGTCTTGAAAGGGAAGATGAAGCTACAATGAAAGGCATTTTTGGTTAGATGAGCATGTATTGAAGGGCAACCTAGATTTGTTCTAGTTTACCTTTTTCTATATAAGGCTTTGATATTTATTTTGAGGAGTTTTTTTTTTAAAGTAAATTTCTGATGTAAGACAATGTTTTGAAATTCAATATTCAGTTACATTTTTTGCCTGGAAATCTTCACCACCTGGTGCCTCGTCGCGCCCTGTGTTATTGCGAGTTCTTAAAAAAACTTGTTCTTATTTATGGGCGGGATTAACTACAGATATATAAGGATTATGCACTTTTCAACCTATGAAAACTAACTTAAAGTGAGCAACAACTACAACTGCAAAGTGTTTGAAGAAGAAAAATATGTACAACACGAGTGCGACCACTAGATCGAGTTAGAGATGAATCGCAAACACGTTGTTCATGTGGAAAATAGAATTATAGAACCCTATTGCACGGCTTCCTATATTTTCCACACTCAAGCTTGGACTAGGAAATTTGGTTTTGGGTTCCATTACATAATATAATCACATCGCATAGATGATTTCTCCGCTGCTATCAATGTCAAGATCAGGATCACTCTCGAGATCTTCCTTCCTATCGTCGTCAATGTCCAGGCTACCGGGAAAATACTGATTTAGACTATTCAGTAATTATCTTCATGATTTCAGCATCACTCTGCATTGGTTGATCTGGCTCCTGGAACTGGTTGTCCGTCATGCTTTCGTCCATAAGGTCTGCCGGGAGGTTCTTCAGAAACCACACGTGGTTCCTGATTTCGGGAATAGTTATCCTCTGTCACAACGAATGGATTTAAGTAGGGACTTACAGTGCAATGTGCTATACGCAAAACTCTAAAATAAGAGAATAGTGTCCCTGATATCCTGTTATCACACAATGGCAGCACCCAGATTTTGGAACTCAGCATGTTTGGCTAAGCTTATAAGATGCTCTCTTGCATTTTATTTTGGCAGTAAGCGAAATTCTAACTTTGACAAATAAAAAATAAATAAAACTTTAAGCAATCTTTGCAAGTCTTTACCAATGCAAACAAATACAATTTTTTTTAACCAACCGTTGCATGGTCTGCCACAAAAATCCGTGAGATCAGGTGATGGCATCCTAGAGATATGTGAACATATCTTGGAATTGAATACTGAACATTCAAGATTCGCTGCAAAAAAATCAAGCTTGTACTTTAATCAGCAATTGAAACAAGATAATAAACGAAGCCAGGGCAGGCTATAGTACCTGTTATCGTCTTACGGAAGTTTTTGGGTTCTTGAGGGTCCTCAAATGGGTAAGTGCCCACCAACATAACGTATAACGTTACACCGCAAGACCAAACATCTGCAATCTGAACGAGTATTGGCACAGGAGAGAAGAAATTAGTCTGGTGGTGAATACTTGTATTATACGTATTCAGTATTTATAAGAGTAAAAAACAGAGAGTTTATCAATAGATTATTGGCAACAGAAATCAGAATAACCTAAAAAGTGTCAGAAAGACATAAAATAAGTACATATGTTGAGAACTTTTTACTCCAATACTAATGACATGGCTTATGATACTTGAACTCGATAACTTGACATATTTTACCCCACTATTCCAATGAAGGTTTGTCCAAGGCATCCCTACCCCAGTGGCTACAAGTAGGTTTGAACTGCGAGAGATCAACTAGAGCACAGGGCTCATCTCAGGCTCATTGAAGATCATGTTTGGAGCTGAGGCAAAACAAGCAAATGATATGTTTTTTTTAGCTTTTAGACGTTTTAAGCTATGATCGAGCTGAGCTCATTAAGCAAGTAAGTATCAAGTACTTCAAGCTTTGTTTAAAAATAATGAGCGTCCATAAGCTTAAGCCCCGTTATGATTACAAGTCAAGCTTGAACAATCTAGCTTCACTCAAGTAGGCTCATTACGCCCTCGGCCCCCCACATCAGCCACACATTTCGTCTTTGAAATCATACGCTCCCCTTTCTTTGTGCATGCATATGCACCTATTATTCTCTTGTCTTATTCTACAATCTCTCATCCTTATCAGACATATTCACCTCATACCTTTTCTCTTTGTTGCATCTTCGTCTCAAATATCTCCATGCAAAATTTAAGTCTTTCTCTCTTGTCTCCCTTTCTTATTATCAACTTAATTCCTTTCTTCCATCAACATTTTTCAGCTGCATCTTCTTGTCGTACATTTCATTAAAAAATAAATAAATATACCATCAATGTTTCAAAAATGCCTCTACTATTGTCTCATTAGCACTGTTTGTCCAGAATAAAGACTTGTGCTGCTAAAATTCCGGCAGTGCGGACTGAAACACTTACATCCTCAGGAAGGTTTTAAAATAGCTCTACAGAAACATCTCAGCAGTAAGAAAAATAATTGGCAAAACAGAAAAGTATACATCAAACCTCTGTTTCATAAGCCAATTATGTAATGTGTCCGATCAGCATACAACTATAAAAAAGGCATAGAAAATTGATCAACACTCTGAAAGAATTGAAGTATTATAAATTACTCACCTTGCCATCATTATTCTTTCTTTAGTAACAGTTCTGGAGCGATATATGCAGGAGTACCAACTGTTGACTTCGGTTGCGAATGCAGCACCGAGGACTGAAATAAGTGCATAATAATAGTTACACACATGACAGAGAACAGATAAATGAGAATTATCCATTTCCCTGTTAACACCAGGGATATGAAGGCAAAAATATGTTCATGACGACAATTTCCTTATAAAGGTCACCAAGATGGTGATTTTTTGCATATAATGATATGTGAGAACCTTTGGTAAATTACCCTGTATCTAATACAATTCACTTCAAGCAAATGGATCCAGAAACACGACACAATCTCAAATGCAAGCTAAAATTACTCACCAACTGAAAAAAATATATAAGAAAGACGTCATCTACCTTTGAATAGCCGTTGCAAATTTTTAAATGAGGAGCTGGGCTTCCATCCAATAAAGTGTTCTCTAGTTTCAAGTTTCGATGACATATTTGCTTCAAAAAATGTTAAAAAACAATCAGTCGGAAGGTTAGCATGTATCTTCATTTTAGTTTGACCACAATCACCAAGACAGTCTATTTGTACCATAGCATGACAGTAGCTGACCCCGGATATGAGTTGCTGGAAGAAGTGTCGTGCCTACAGCAGAATTTATAGCAGATACATCATTAACATAAGCAGGGAGCTATTCACAACCAACATAAATGAAGTAGAAGATAGCACCTCATCCTCGCTGAATCGCCCTGCATTGCATATCCGTTCAAACAGCTCTCCACCAGCTGCATATTCCATGACAATAGCCAAATGGGTTGGCGTCAATATGACCTGGAATAAAATCTAACGTGATGAGCACCACCAAGTCATGTTATGGAAACACATCCATTTTGCAACTGAATTTACCTCTTTAAATTGGACAATGTTGGGATGCCCCAGAGATCCGTGGTTAATAATTTCCCACTTTACATTTTCGTCAATCTGTCGTATAGCATGTAAAATTGAGAATGAATTAGCCAAAGTTACACTCAGGGAGCCTGTCATCACATTATAAGTTCAAAACTTAACTCCTCTGGCTTATGATGCCTAGAATCACACAAGTTTTCTTAATGAAAACCATGATCCCATATTTTCAGAATTAGTTTGTAATTAGTTTTGGCGCCAAATTCTCTTTTAGTTGAATAGCTGGCCAACTAACTTTCCCGCCAATTTCCTTATATTTATTGTAATGCACACTTTATTTTCTAGTGAAATTCCAGATATTTTTCTCTCTCTATTCTCGATTCTTCCATGTAATATGGTATCAGAGCACAGCTCCATAATCTCGCACTCTCTCAATAGCTTGATCAATCATGGCAGAAAGCACAAATCGAATTCTTCCGAATCAAAATTCATCTACATCAATGAGTAATTCCACCGTTGATGACATTTCTAGTCCCTATTATCTTCATCATTCGGATAATCCTGGACTAGTTCTGGTTTCACAGCAATTGACTGGCGAAAATTATACTTCATGGAGTCGAGCCATGACTATAGCTTTATCAGTGAAGAATAAATCAAGATTTGTTGATGGATCAATTCTTCAACCTGAGGATAATACTGAATTACTCAATTCATGGATCCGTAACAATAATATTGTTATATCTTGGATCCTCAATTCTGTATCAAAGGAGATATCAGCAAGCATAATCTACTCGCAATCTGCTTATGAGATTTGGACTGATCTCAAGGAGAGGTTTCGGCAGAGGAATGGTCCTCGAATATTTCAATTGAGGAGTGAATTAATGAATTATACCCAAGGACAATTATCTGTCAGTGCTTATTTCACCAAACTTAAGAGCATATGGGAAGAGTTAAGCAACTACAGACCATCATGTTCTTGTGGAAAGTGTGATTGTGATGGAAATAAGAAGTTAGCGGAGCATTACCATATGGAGTATGTTATGTCTTTCCTGATGGGAATGTGCTCAGGTCAGAGGACAACTTCTGCTAATGGAGCCAATTCCACCAATAAACAAAGTTTTTTCACTAATCTCACAGGAGGAACATCAAAGAGCTATCAATCTAGTTGCTGGAACCAGTGATTCATTAGCATTTCATGTCCGAAATGATGTAAGGAGATCAAATATGGGGCAATTTTACAACATGAATCAAAAGAAGGAAAGGCCAATCTGTACACATTGTGGATATGGAGGTCACACTATTGATAAATGCTATAAACTCCATGGATTTCCACCGGGATACAAGTCAAAGCAGAAATCTAATTCACAATCTGGTTATACGTCACACCCTAACAATAATGTTGTTGCTAACCAAATTTATGGCTCTATTCCAGATGATAATCATGGTACTGTTGGGAGCTTCATGCAAACACTTAATCCTGAACAATATCAACATCTGATGAATATGCTGAGTACACATCTCACTTCAGCAAAAATAGAAGGTGAAGGAGAAAATGAGGATCACGTGTCAGGTACATGTTTGTCAATTTCCAATAGTGAAATATTCAAATCTGCTAAACATTGGGTGTTGGATTCTGGGGTGTTTGTTTCAGACATACATGTTTTCAGAGTTTAAGAGCTGTCAAGAATGCTTATATTACTCTACCTAATAATGCTAAAATTCCTGTACATTTTGTTGGAAATGTTAAATTCAGCCCTGAAATAATGCTTGAGGATGTGTTGTTTGTGCCTCAGTTTAAATTCAATCTGATGTCCATAAGTACTTCAACCAGAAAGCCATCTATAAGCATCAGATTCTCTACTGATTTTTGTGAAATTCAGGACCCATACAGATCGATGATGATTGGCAGGGGTAGAAGAATTGAAGGCCTTTATGTCTTAGACGCAGCAGTAAATAATGTAATAAGGAAATGAAATTTTTCCAGACTTGATTGTAATTCTGCTATCGTGAACAATGTAGATTCTTCCAATTTATGGCACAATAGACTAGGCCATTTATCCTATAAGTGTTTGGATTGCTTGAGAAATCAATTGCATTATAAGCATGATAAGAAAAATGAGGCTCCTTGTCCCATATGTCCACTGGCTAAATAGAGGCGTTTGTCATTTATTTCACACAATCATCTATCATCAAATGCATTTGATCTTATTCATGCTGATATATGGGGTCCCTACATCTTTCCAACACGTGATGGACATAGATATTTTCTCACAATAGTTGATGACTGTACCAGATTTATTTGGGTATACCTTTTAAAACAAAAATCAGATGTCCTCACAGTCATTCCCAAATTTTTCAGTCTGATTGAAACACAGTTTCACAAAGTTATAAAAAGGTTTAGATCTGATAATGCTCCTGAGTTACAATTCAGAGAGTTTTTCAGTTCAAAAGGGATATTGCATCAGTTCTCTTGCATTGAACGACCTGAACAGAATTCAGTGGTAGAAAGGAAGCATCAACACTTACTGAATGTTGCTAGGGCATTATTTTTTCAGTCAAAAATTCCCATTCAGTTCTGGGGAGATTGTGTCCTCACAGCCACTTATCTCATTAATCGAACCCCATCACCAATTATACAAAACCAGACACCTTTTCAGTTACTCTATAAAGCTGCAGTCGACTATAAATTCATTAAAGTATTTGGTTGCCTATGTTATGTATCCACCATTACCTCACATCGTCTGGAATTTCAACCTAGAGCTAGGGCCTGTGTTTTTATTGGATATCATCTTGGTATTAAGGGATATAAAGTTTATGATATTATTTCCAACACGATTTCCATATCTAGAGATGTGGTCTTTCATGAAGTCATTTTCCCTTTTCACTCAATATCAGATTCTCATGATTTGATTGATAATTTTCCCAATCTTGTATTACCTAAGCCTGCATTTGATATAGCTAATCAAAACTATCATCCGCAGCCTACTGAACCCTCATCCAGCAATTACTCCAATATAAATCCTGCCACAACACCTTCAAATGCATCTATTCCCAGTCCTAATAACATTTCTTCTCCAATTCCTGTCAATGATTTACCTGATCAACATAATCTTGCTCCCAGAAGATCATTGAGAACAGGAAAGCCTCCTCCTTGTTTGCAGGATTTCCACTGCAACCTTATGACTGAGAACCCTCTTCCCCAATCTTCATCACCCTATCCTTTAAATCATTACCTTGCTTATTCAAAGTCTTCAAAAGCTCATAATTCCCTTCTTTTCAATATTTCCTCAAACCTTGAACCTCAATTCTATCATCAGGTTATGAGTCATGATCATTGGAAAAATGCCATGGCTGCTGAACTTGATGCAATGGAATTGAACAACACTTGGTCTGTCACTACATTGCCTAAAGGGAAGCACACCATACCCTGTAAATGGGTGTATAAAATCATGTACAATTCTGATGGCAACATTGATAGGTATAAAGTCCGCTTGGTGGCTAAATGATATACTCAGCAGGAGGGCTTAGATTTCATTGAAACTTTTTCTCCCGTTGTGAAATTGGTGACAGTGAAGAATCTTCTAGCTTTAGCAGCCATTAACTGTTGGCATTTGATACAGTTAGACATTAACAATGCATACTTGACAATATCTAGACCTGATATTACATTTGCTGTCCATAAGCTCAGTCAGTATGTATCTCAGCCACGAAAGCCTCACTTAACGGCTGTGTATCATTTGCTTCAGTATATCAAAGGGACTCAAGGACAATGTCTTTTATTTTCAGCAGAATCCTCTTTACAGTTACGTGCATTTTCTGATGCAGATTGGGGCTCTTGCTTAGATTCCAGAAAATCAGTTACTGGTTTTTGTGTGTTTCTTGGAGAATCTATGGTGTCATGGAAAGCTAAGAAGCAAACACACTGTATCAAGATCTTCTGCCGAAGTGGAATACCGTGCATTGGCTTCCACTGCAAGTGAACTCATATGGATACATCAGCTTCTTCTAGATTTCCATATCATTATCAAAGGTCCAGCTCTGATATTTTGCGACAATAGGCGGTGGTGCACATGCAACCAATCCTATTTTCCATGAAAGAACCAAGCCCATCGAGATAGATTGTCATTTCATAAGGGAAAAGATCAATGATGGATTTGTTAAGTTGATGCCAATTCATACCAATCATCAACTTGCTGATATATTCACCAAGTCTTTGCCTGCTACTTCGTTATTTCATTTGTTATCCAAGATGGCTATGATCAATTTGCACAATCCATCTTGAGGGGGAGTTTCAGAATTAGTTTGTAATTAGTTTTGGCGCCAAATTCTCTTTTAGTTGATTAGCTGGCCAACTAACTTTCCCGCCAATTTCCTCATATTTATTGTAATGCACACTTTATTTTTTAGTGAAATTCCAGATATTTTTCTCTCTCTATTCTCGATTCTTACCTGTAATACATATCATCGAACAGTTGAAGTTGAAAGAAAAGCACGATCCCATCTCATTGATTAGAATCTGAAAGAAATAGATTAAAAAAAATGTTTCCTATTAAAAAACATTGAAATAAATGTTTAAATAAATTCCAACCACAGAAAGTGAAGGGTGAGAAAAATAAAATAAACGAGTGGTTGAGTGTTTACAACGTTTCCTTTTTTCCTTTTTCAGTATTCAATAAATCATAGCACTGTACTTCGAACGGCCACAAATTTAAAAAGATCATAAATCTCAAATTCATCTGATTATTTCCATTTCCAAACCCCAGTCATCTTTCCTTTCTTTCCACATCGACTTCCACTATCATAAAAACATCTAAGTCTCATTCCCATTAAATTCAGCGTCTACTAGATAACTCTGTTATGTTCGTAGTTAAAACACAAATTACTTTCTGCGATTTGACTTACAATAAAGTAATCATACCAGTTATGGAAACAATATCAAAATTACAGCTCAAAAAAATGAAATGAAATTAAATAGAAATTTGGAGGCACGGACCTTCTCACCTCTCTCAATATATTTAACAGCCACAAGCTCATTCGTTTGCCTGTCCCTCATGAGCCGGGCCACCCCAAAATTAGCCGACCCAATATCCTTAACTAGCTTGTACCTATCATTGTCATGCATTATTGGCATATCCATACCTGATCCCGCCAACGTTGCGGGTCGATCCATCCAACAACACCCCCTCCTCCAAAAATCCCAACCCCAAAAACAAACTTCAAATTTCAACAAAAATCTAAATTCCCACAAGTTTAGAAGTCCAAAATCAACATCGAAACATTGAATCCTGTTAGCTGAAGATCGAGATAGAGATGGTTAGTTTGCTTGACCCCGTGAAGCCTCTACTTACCCTAACAGCTCACAGTAATCAAGTTTCCAGCTACCCTTTTTTAGGGTTTTGTAGTGCCTCACTTCAACTACAACTATACTATTACTATATTTATGTTGGAAAAAATATGAAATATAGCCATGGAAACCAAAAGAACAAGAAGATGAAAATGAAAATGATATCGCAACAAGACTTGATCACGAAAATATAATCGTTGTCTTCAAATGATATTTGTCTCCTTCTCTATGCTTTTAAGGATTGAAAATGATAAATAGTATGTAGAATTTCAAGCCTTGAATGAAGAACATCAAAAGCAAAAGGTGATTATTCAAATAGAACAAGTGAAAAAGGTTAGAATTGATTATGTAAGAGAACAAATTTTTTCAATGAATTGGATGAACAATGGAATCATTTTTTATGTTAATTGGAATGAAAACTAACAAGTATTTATAGTTTTCAACAATTTCTACCCGAGCTGGTTTCAACACAAGAGAAAGAAGTGCAATGCTTCACCATAAACTACCAGAAAATTCGAAAAAATCCAACCTAACTGTCGGATTTTTATACTATGCGATTGCATAGTTATAGCAGTACAGCCCCATATTTTCCCTTCTAATATGGCCTATGTGACCCAATTATATGGCGTCAACCTGGTTTTATCTTCCTCTTTTACAATTCATTTATCCATGGTTCCTTCTCTTGATTTTGAACAATAATACTAACAATCTCCCACTTGTTCAAAATCACATAATCAAATATCAACACTCATGCATAAGGATTAAATATCTTTCTATTGGAATCTAACCATAGTGTAAATCTCATAAAGTATTATCGAAATTCCAGGTAGCTAGAATGCTTTGAACTAATTATTCCTCCCGACAACACCGACGAAATCACACACATAAGTGTTAGATTTTTACAAGTTCCTTCTAACTCGCTTAATATTAATATGGCATTGCACTTATCTTATTTCTTTGAACTTTTAAAGAGAGAAAACTCTAACTCTCTAATGAGACGGTACTACCTCGAAATTCACATAGGTGAAGTTCTCCCAGTATCTTTGTTACTTTTAGAGATACTTGTACTCCGTACTGACTTCATTAAGAATTTTAATTATAACTCATCCCTCCAACAGTAACAACCAACACTATTTATCAACGATATGGTTTAATAATTTAATAGTGTTGAGATCAATCCACTTATCAAATGACTTGTTATTACCCCTTGAACCTAAATATACTTGTTTAATATATTTTGGTAGGGTTGCTATCATTGGTGAATTTATTTAAGGAGTTTCAACCCCATCCTACTTGATGTCGATCTCACTAACTCTCTCGTAAGAGGTTTAGTAAATGGATCTGCTAAGTTCTCAATAGACTTAACAAATGTAAGAGAAATTATTCCATGCTTGATTAATTTCCTTACATACTCATATCTTAGACTCATGTGTTTAGACTTTCCATTATATATTTTGCTATAAGCTCGAGCAAAAGTAGCTTGACTATCATACAAGATAGGTATTGATGAAATAACCTTTAAATCTCTTAGCCACTCAGTCTCTTTTCCAGTTTCAGCCAATGCTACAAACTCTGACTCCATAGTTGAGTGAGTAATACAAGTTTGTTTCTTAGACTTCCAAGAAACTGCACTCCAAGATTAAATACCCAATCTGAAGTAGACTTATTTTCTTCTGCATTCGATATCCAACTTGCGCCAATATATCATTCCAAGATTTTAGAAAATCTTGTATATTGTAGCCCAAGATTTTTGGTTTTCTTCAAATAACCAAGAACCCTACTGATGGCCTTCCAATATTTGGAACTTAGATTGCTAGTAAACCTACTTAATTTACTTACGAAAACTGCTACACCAGGTCTTGTACATTATGCAACGTACATAAGACTTCCAATTGCACTTGTATATTTTATTTGAGCTATTTCCCTTCCATTGTTCTTTATCAATTTGATACTTGGATCAAACGGGGTACTAGCTTCTTTAATGTTGAAGTGTTTGAACTTATTTATCACATTCTCAACATAATGTGATTGGTTCAATGTAAAACCCACACTATCCTTTTTAATTTTGATACCAAGGATAATATTCACTTGTTTAAGATCTTTCATTTTGAATATAGAGGATAAAAACCTCTTCGTTTCTTTGATACCGTCTATATTGTTGCTAATGATCAACATACATCAACATATAGACATATTATAGTGATTATATTATCACTAACTTTAGAATATAGACATTTGTCTACCGAATTGTGATTAAAACCATTTGAAATTATTTTGAAGTCAAATTTCTCATGCCACATTTTAGGGCCTTGATTTA
>CAIGRB010079444.1:0-18653 GCA_903798255.1 Fraxinus quadrangulata | reverse complement strand
ATTAAGCATACAATTCAGTTATCTTATGTTTGAATACCACGGTTTGTAATATGAAAAGCAATAAACAATGAATACCGATATGATGACGGAGAAACTCAACTGGGTAAAAACTCTAGGACCAAGCCAGTTATATTCACTATAGACAATGAGGGTTACAGTTCAATTCTAAATTAGTTTCACTAGCTGTTGTAAACCCTGCAACTCCAAGATCTGCTGTTTATAGCCTTGCGATATACTACCGTAGATACTGTCTAGCTAACCTGTTAGATCTCCCGATCTACCTTCTGTAGCTTCCAAGTACTGACGTACTTACACACTCACAATCTTCTACCAAGATTTGTTGTAGCAGTCTTACGTTCTTCTGCACATGTCTCTTTCAAGTGGATACCCAAGAATCACATATTCATATTCTTCTTCCTGAGCTTATAGTCCACCTCTCTCAACCTCCAGAAACTTCTGAAATTCAACTGAGAAAGTACCTTCCTATGATCAATAAGAAGAAGGTGATATTTCGATTTAAGAAATTTATGTTTTTTCCAACAGGTGGTTGTATGATCTCAAGAATCAAATGATAGAATCAATGTAAGAATACATTGCATCTTCAAAGGATGATAGGAAGAAGTAATATAATGAACAATCACACCAAAATTCGTCTAATGGCTTGGATATTTATAGGAGGGGGAATTAAGTTGAATTGGCCGGAAAAATCTGCTTAAAAGCACGAATTAGGGTTTTTTGGAACAACATATTGCCACTCGCCCCTCTCGCTCGAGCGAGAGCCGGGTGACAAACGAGCGACATCCATTATGTTTTAGTCGCTCGAGTAGTGTTCAGGCGATAGGCCAGCGATAATGAGGTGTCATGTTTCTCCTCTTTTCAAGTTCGAACCCTAAACCTCAAAACTCAATTTATACAAATTGCACCCTAGGCCCTTGACTTTTACAGCACGTTACAAATTAGTCATTTTGTCCTCATAATCGTCAATATTAAAAACCTAACAATTTTAAGGATAACTTTCGACTTTTTCTAGTATCACTACTAACATCACCTACACTGATGTAGTCGCTGGATACCAACGGCCTGTCCATGTATATGGCTAGAGCACGATGTGTGTGCTTGTATGTGTGTCATATTATTTCATCGCTTAAACATAACTAACTAATAAATTAAATTAATTATTTCTCATTTGATCAATCATCAGTCAATTGATAGACAGTCACAATTGGAGACTCTATTGCAAGATATTAAAATTGTTTCAATTAACTATTCTTTTCATTTTAAAACGTTTTTTAAATGAAAATGTAGAAAAGAAATTTCCTATGGGGAGTTATTTTTATTATATATTTTCAAAAGAATTTTGTAACATACTTTAGTGATCATCTTACAACTTTTGCATACTATTAGTAAAAATTATTCATCTATACAAGATCGAATTTCGAGTTAGGATTTAAATTTCTAGTCTCTCAAAAATGCCACCTTTTGATTATAGTTTTTTGTATCTTTATATTGCTTTTGTTGATTGAAATGATTTAAGTATCCTAAAATGTGATTTTGTATAAATTAGAAATTAAAAAGGTTTTCCCTCGAAACAGAATTTTATTTAAGATGAAATTTTTACATCCCACTGAGATTTGTTAACTGTTCGTGATGGCTGTCTCCTATCAATATTACAAACATAAAATGCTAAATTTTTGAAAGAAACCACATTTTGTAAGCTCAATCAGAGGGTGAATGACTCTACTTTGATGGTTGAGACATATAACATTCATTTCATTGATAAGTGATAACCTCAGATTTTTTATTTTTGTAGTAGTATCTAAGAGTGAATTAATACTCTTTGTCACTTCTGTGAAATCCTAAGTGGATTGTACTTACTACTGCTTAAATTTATAAAGACGCCCAAAGGGAGCATCAATTTTATAGTTATAATTTCTCAGAAAGGAAGGATTCTTACCCCGAAAATTTCTGAAAAATCTAATGATCATAAGGAGACAATATTTTACATTCCTTAGATGGCACACATAACATGGAAACTTACAAAGGTTGATGCATAAAAAGGAAAAGGAGTTATATAACTGACATGTAGGTGACACACTACGGTATTAAAGTTCTTTGATACCTTATTTTAGCAAACACAACATTTGACAGGATGAAAACATAATACAAAATGCGAAAAAGGAGATTAAGATAACAGGGCTCAATTCTTTGTCTTGCAGCAGAATTGACAAGATCTGCCCGTACATCCACAACATTCCAACAGTCTTCTATGCGGCAATCCACCAAGTGGTTCTTCGAATGGGATGTTAAGAGCCCCTTGGGTACTCGGGATGGAGGTTAACAGAGCATTTGGCTCATCAGCATTTGAAGCATGAGCCAAAGGGTTGCTAAGGTAGCACAAAAATACAAAACCCAAGAAAACTGCTAACATTTTAGCCTTAGACATGTTTAAAATTAAAGTTTGGTAGTGAAGTAAAACTCAAGCAACAGGTAGAGCTTTATATAGAGTTTGCAGCACATACCAGTTTTATGCCCTGCCGGCCTGCAGCTAACGGCTATTTCAGAAAGAACGACATATATTAAAAAAAAGTTATATTCGATTTGTCCTAAATAAGTTGTATTATACCAAGTTTTTTCTTAATGTCTATATAGTATTCTTTTGAAGCTATGATCTTAAGAAATATTTTATGTCCATCAGATACCAGTCGGCATATTGGAATGTCCATCTGAGATGCCAAAATCAATTAATAAAGTACATGGCCAGACAAACCACACACTAAATTCTGATGTAACATTGAAAATAATTTACAATGAACAATATTTGAACTGTAATTTCTTCCAGAATACTTTATAATCATGTACAGTCCATCCTTCGAAACAAGTGCGGAGCTAGAAAGATATGTTATGGTGGATTGAATTTTTTTTTTTTTTTTCAATGAACTTATACCATAAAAGATATTTTATACCACACCAAATTTAATTTTAAATTAGGTCGGGATATATTTTTTGACACTCATAACAAAGTTATAAAAATATATTTTAACTAGTAAAAGTAAATATATAGCATATTACTTATTTTGATAATAACATCCATTTCATGATCGAAATAAATAAATTTTTAACTCACAAGTATAAATAAGTAATATATTAAAAAATACATTAGAAAAAATTTAATTACTTTTAAGTTTAGTCAAACATGTGACATTTCATATTGTTTAAATAAGTCATTTATCTTTAATCAATAAAAAATATTTGTTATATGATAAACTAATTTGATTATAAGTGAACTCTTTAAACTTAATTATATCTATTTGTGAGTGAATTAAAATATCTAATTTGATAACGAGTTATTTGTATATCATGAATATAGATAAAATAAATATGTAAGTGTTGTAGAGTTTTAAACTAAATTTGAATAATTGAACATTGGGCTTGGGTTGTGAATGAAGTTAGTTGAACTAAAATTAATTTTTGAGATGTAATAAATTTTTATTCTTTTTTTATTTTCACCATGAATTTGAACTAAATTTTCTATTTTTTACCAAATTACTTATGGGCTGGGGCAAAGCTGGGCTATATACCAGCCCAGCCCAGCCCCCCTCTCCATCCGCCTCTGCAGTTCCAAATGAACATTAATGGTACTTCAATAACATGACAAAAGCGTATCATCATTGTACATCTAAAGCAATCAATTTAAGAGAAACAGAATCACCATTTGCAGATAATCAGGCTTCTCCATTCAACATCGAGTCATGTCATACGATGTAAAATGAAGTACAAAATTATAAGCTTACAAAGTGCAATAGTTGTTTGTTGATGTAGGTCATTAATCTCAACATTGCATTGAGAGTCTCTACAAAAGCAGAAACTTCACCTCTATCTCTGTTGAAGGAGACTGGGAAAATCTTGCAGCTATTAGGATGGAAAAGTTTTGACATCATAGAGGAGGTGTGGAAATGAAATTTTATGAATCTAAAAGCATTAGGAAATATTTGTTGAAATGTGCTTCTTTGAAGTAAAGATGATACAAAGAAAGTGTGCATGACTACATGTGGAATAATTTTTCTGCAAATGGAAAAATGGAAAGTAATTTATCCACATTCTATCAGAGCCATAGGGGAATATCCAAAAAATACAGTACGAATTTCAATAAAAGGTAAAATAATGTAGCTTAATCTCAAAAGACAATCGAACTAAACAACATAGTTATCTCATACCAAACTGTCCACAGGGCTAACTGTGAGTTTTTGAATGGAGAAGAGTCTTTCTGCAGATACCGTTGGAAAGAAAAAAAAATGAGATACAAAAGTGCAGAGAATTCTATGTTTCATTCAAAAGTTTTTCTTGCTACATACATACATCCTTGATCAGTTTTTCAACCACTCCACCTACTACATAAGGCTTCACATTTTTTACAACATATATTTTTATTAAATTACAGACAACTTTTGCTTGAATTAAGTTAAAACCTTATATAACAAAAGATCAGTCCATCGGTAAAAGTTAGTGCACTCTACAGTAAAAGGTCATTGCATCAAAACTCCTCCTTGAACATTTTGCTGGAGTCTCCAAGCATTGATCTTAGATATTCAAATCTAACTTTAGAATGAGTTTGTGAAGATATCTGCAATCTGACTCTCTGAATTGCTCAGCCTCCCTCACTGCATGAAACTTGATCTTTATGTGCTTAGCTTTCCCATGATGAACTGGATTCTTTAACATACCTATAGTAGACTTGTTGTCCCAATAAATTTCTGTAGCCTCACATAAAAAAATTTTGAGCGAAATAGCTTGATTTGTAGTTGCTGCTGTTGCTATACATTCTGTCTCTGAGGTGGATTGTGCAACAACTTCTTCCTTTCTCGAAGTCCATGAAAACGTGCCTGAACAGAAAGAAAAGCAGTACCCCGAAGTGCTCTTTATATCATCTACTCTTCTTGCCGAATCACTATCAAAATAGCCCGTCAAAAACTCATCTACAAAATTTTGAAATCACACTCCAAAACCAATAGTTCCTTTTAAGTACCTCAAGATTCGTTTTGCTATTTTGAAATGGACGTCACTTGGAGAATGCATAAACCTTGAAAGAAGACTCGTTGTAAACATCAACTCAGGCCTTGTTGAAATCAAGTACAACAAGCTTCCAATTAAACTTCTATAAGTACCTTCATTCACCTTTTCTGCCCCCATCTTCTTTTCTTTTGAGAGATGAATATTCCATGGTCAGTTTGATGAATCTTCATGCCAAGAAAGTAGCTCATAACTCCAAGATTTTACATTTCAAATTGTTGCTTCATTTCATCCTTAAAGTTTTTCATCTCCACTTCATCTTCTCCAGTTAACAACAAATCATCCACATATAGTGAAATTATCAAAACAACTACATTTTTCCTTCTTTTTACATAAGATTGGCTTCATTTTGACTTCTTTGAAAACCTTTTTGTTGAAGTTAACCATCAATTTTGCCATACCATGCTCTAAGCCCCTATTTTAAACCATAGAGCGCTCTCTTCAATATATAAACTTTGTCTTGCCAAAATCGATTTTGCTGAATAATCTTACGTGTGTATTTACCTTCTTTATATAGTGTTACAAACAATTAAGGATAAAAATCATTTGTGGAAATTAGCTATTATGTACAAGGAAACTACCTAATTAACTAAATTAGTTGTAAGTAAGTAATAACTTCTAATAATATACTACTAATACCCCCCATCTCCCTCAAATTGATGCTAGGGAGTCCACAAGCATCAATTTGTTGACTAGAGAATTATGACAGTGGCGAGTCAGGGCTTTGATGAATATATCTGCGGCTTGATGAGTAGTTGAAACATGGGGAAGGGCGATGACTTTGGAATCATAGGCGTCTCAAATATAATGACAGTCTACTTCAATATATTTGGTGCATTCATAATACACAGGATTGACCGCAACTTGAATAGCACTAGTGTTGTCACCATGTAGCGGTGTAGGCTATGATTGAGTGACATCTAGTTCTGCAAGAAGGCCACTTAACCACACAACCTCAGAACATGCAGCGGACATAGCTCGGTATTCAACCTCAGTGGAGGACTTAGAAACACGGTCTTGTTTCTTACATTTTCAAGAAATGAGAGCGTCGCCCAAAAAGATACACCAACCAGTAGTAGATCGACAAGAATAAGAACAACCTACCCAATCACATCACAATAAGCCGTGAGTGTAAGAGACGACCCCCAAAGGAAAAAGAGTTCACAATGAGCAGTTCCAATAAGATACCGAATAATGCAACGAACAGGTACCAAATGAAGACGACGAAGGGTATCCATAAACTTGCTAACAGTATGAACGAGAAGGAAATATTCGGACGTGTGATGGTGGGATATATGAGACTACCTACCAACTTTCGATAAAGAGTAGGATCTGGAAGAATATGTCCTTCATTTTTTTGATATTTAACATTAAGCTCCAAAGGCGTATCAACTGAGGAGGCTTCAGATAGATTAGCCAACCTAATCACGTCTTGAATATACTTATGTTGATTCGAGAAGATACCATGCGATATAGTATAAACCTCTAACCTAAGTAAATAAGTTGACCAAGCTTTCATATGAAAAATTGAGTGTAGATGTTGTTGAAACTTTTGAATAAGATAGTGGATAGAGCCGGAGATAATAATGTCGTCTATATATACCAACAACAAAATGATGCCATAATTACTCTTGTGAAGGAACATAGATGCGTCATACTGACTCTGAGTAAAGGAGAAATCCAAAAGAGTGACGAAACTTGTCAAATCAAGCTTGAGGAGCCTGCTTAAGACCATATAAAGAGCGTTTTAGCTTACATATAGAGTCACCAGAAGGAATTTTCATGTAAATGTCCTCCTTGAGGTCCCAATGTAAAAATGCGTTCTTGACATCCATTTGATGAAGAGACCAAGACTGAGAAGCAGCAAGGGATAACAAGAGACGAACATCGGTCATTTTGTCTACTGGAGCAAATGTCTCATCATAGTCGATTACATACTCCTGACGGTTACCCAAGGCAACTAGCTGAGCCTTATAGCACTCAAGAGAAACATTAGAACGAAGTTTAACCGAATATACCCATTTACTCCCAATGGGTTTCACAGTCGGCGGACATGGTATAATATCCCAAGTCTGATTGGCTTCAAGAGCCTCAAGTTCTGCATTCATTGTATGTTGCCAACACTCTTTTTCTATAGTCTGTCTATAACAGGTAGGGATGGAAATCGAATTAAGGGTGGAAGACATAGAGATATGGGAAGAGAAACCATACATATCTGGAGGTCGAGGAACACGATAGGTGCGACAAAGAGTGACAGGATGCGGGAGATCATCAGGTGAAGAATCTGATATCGTAGGTGGAGAATCGGGGAGGTTTAAGGAGACAAATGTCTAAGAAGGAAACTCGAGAATAGTGTCTGATGCGGCATGCTTGTGAGTGTAAACTAGACCAGGCTTGTATTGAGAGAATTTTGTAGGAAAATCAGGCAATACGGAGAACACATGAGGAGAGACAGCAATTTCTGAAGTAAAAAAAGATTGTTTTTCAAAGAAAATAACATTATGGAAAATCCGAATCTGATGTGTCCCAGGATCATAACAGACATATCCTTTTGGAGTCTCACCATATCCTAGAAATGCACACTTGATAGATTGAAGTGTAAGTTTTGTCCTTTCATTCGGTGGTAAATGGATAAAACAGATACAACCAAAAGGACGAAGATAAGAATATGTGGGATGATGACCAAATAGCTTATAAAATGGAGAAACATTATCAATAGTGAGAGAAGGTAATCGATTTATGAAATGAATAGCGATAGACAATGCTTCACATCAAAAATGAGAGGGAACAGAAGATTCAATCAGAAGAGCTCGAACCATGTCAAGAAGATGACGATTCTTGCATTCTGCCACCCCATTTTGTTGAGGTGTAGAATGACAAGATCGCTGAGAAATAATCTCTTTGGTTTGTAAGAAAGATTGAAACGCATTAGACATATTCACCTCCTAAGTCAGCTCGTAAGATCTTGATAGAAGAGGAAAATTGATTGTCAATGAGAGCAGTGAAAGACTGAAAAACAGAAAAAAAATCTCGCTTTTTGCACGAAGAAAGTAAACCCGTGTGAAGCGACTATAGTCATCAATAAAGATAACAAAATATTTATAATGGGCATGAAATATTACAGATGATAAACCCCATACATCACTATGAACAATATCAAAAATACGCGAAACACAAAAATCATAAGAAGGAAACAGTAAAACTTTGCTCTTAGCAAGTTTACATGAGACATAATCAAGTGAGATTGATAAAGCCGAAGTAGAAGTTTTATTACCAAGTAAACCAGATTTTAACAAATGGTGTAATACACTGGAATTCTATTGTCCCAATATCTTATGCCAATAAGAAATATCGAAAGTAGCAGAATTACAAACATTAGGAAAAGATGAAATAAGCTTCGGTAAAAAAGGAAAGAGACGTCCCTCCTTAGGCCCCCTCATGATCATCCTCCAGGACACCTAATCTTGCACAAGACAACTGGAAGAAGAAAAAAACACATGCAATTGTTATCAACAAGTTGGCCAACAGATATAAGATTAATTAATAAACTAGGAGAGAGTAAAATATTAGGTAAATCTGGTGATATTTCACCTATGGCCGAAATGCAGTGTGTATATGGAGAGGTCCACTATATGGTCTAAGGTTACTAAGTAATTAAATATTATGAGTCATATGATTAGAAGCACCTGAGTCTAATAACCAAGAAGGAGCAGTTGATGTTTTACGTGAGACACCTAATGCAGACAAAGTAGAAATAACTATTTGTTGGATCATTTCAGGAGTGATGGTGTGTTGGGTAGAACTATGAGAGGCTGGAACTTGAATAGGAGCAACTGGCGAAGCAGAACTTGATGCTAACGTGGCCGCAGCAACATAACTTGGTATAGTCTTGCATAGAGGACGTATAGGACACTCTTTGATGACATAGCCAAACTTCTTGTAATAATTACACATTTTTCTTGGACGCTGAAAAGCCATATGACCAAACCCCTTACAGTTGTAACACTAAACACCAAACCTATCTCAAGTTTTGACTTTTCCTTGAGCAGCATATGAAACAAGAATTGTTGCTACTTGATTATGATGTTGCTCCAATGAGGAATGAGTGATAAGTCGTTGTTCCTCTCGTAGTAACTCACCCAAATAGCCATCCAAAATTAGAAGTGATTTGCGATTCATAAGGCTGGAACGAATGGGTTCAAAATCACTTCGCAGTTTCATGAGAAATTGATCTCTCTTGGTGACTTCACGCACAGCTTGAACAACCTCCAAACTGTCAGGGACCAGAGCACAGATAATATCTGTGTACTCACCCCCAAATGTTAGAAAAACCAGAATAATATTCTTTATTAGACCGAGAGTCCTGAACGAAATTTGCCAAGTCAAACTCCAACTAAAGCCGCCGAGCATTGTTGCTTTGAGTGTAAATTTTCTTCAAGTACTCCCACATAGCACGAGATGACTTATAAGGTCTGAGAAATGTGAGTTTCAACAGATCCAATGATCCAAGCCATAAGCCGAAAATCCTTTATTTTTCATCCAAGGTACTTTTCCTTTTCTAGATCCAGAGGAGGAATACTCCCATCAATATGTCCATATAGCTCACCTTTGCCTTCAGCTAATAACTGAAAATGAAATGTCCTTGAAGAGTAGTTCTTCCAGGTAAAACGAATGCAAATGGAGTCAGTCTTTTCATTTGACCTGATGGACCCTAGTATAATACACCCACTAAATTAAATACAACCCAATTAAATAATAACTTAAATCAGTAACCCAGGTCCAAGCCACCAAAAATAAATTAAAAATACCAACAGCCCAAGCCTACTAAAAAGTCAATACACAAAAGAACCCAACACAATGGCCCAAGAAACGCATGTTGGAAGTCGATGAGCGACATGGACAAAGATCTGCTCCGACCAAAACCCACAACTAGGCTTGCCGAAAAAATCAAAGAACACACAGATTCTGAGGATGCACAGAAACGAAGAACAAGTAGAGATTGCAACAATCTGAGAAGGGGACCGCCGAACTCAACCTTGAAAATGCCGACTGAAAGAAAACCAAGTGACGACGACTATGAACTGTCAATCAACCATCGAACACTCAAGAGGCGACCATAACGATCCTTCCTATGGTGAATCAAGAATTAATTGATTACATTAAAAAAAAAAAAAAAAACCAACAACAACAACAATCCATGCCGCAATTGCACTAGAGAAATAGGTCAGGGCTCTGATACCATGCCAAAATCAATTTTGCTGAATAATCTTACGTGTGTATTCACCTTCTTTATATAGCGTTACAAACAATTAAGGATACAAAGCATATATGGAAATTAGCTATTATGTACAAGGAAACTATCTAATTAACCAAATTAGCTGTAAGTAAATAATAACTTCTAATAATATACTACTAATATGTCTTCATTTCCAGCAACGATGAACCCCACTGGCTGCTCTACATATATCTCCTCATTTAATGTGCCATTCACGAAAGCAGATTTAACGTCTAGCTAGTATACTTTCCAACTTCTCATGGCTACAAGTGCAAGTAGTAGTCTTATTGTTCACAATCTTGCAACTGGAGCAAATGTTTCACACTAGTCAACTCCAAATTTTTGTGGATATCCCTTTACTACAAGTCTTGCCTTATGCTCGTGGATTGAACCATATGAATTCAATTTTGTTCTATAAACCCATTTTACTGTAATGTCCTGATTATGAGCTGGTTTATCAGTAAGCTCCCATATATGATTTTTATCAATAATTGTTATTTCATCTTGCATAGGATCTCTCCATTTTTGACTTTCAATTGCTTCTTTATAGCATGTGGGTTCAATCATAGCCATTCTACAATTTTCATAAATCTCAGCCAATGATTTAGCTTTTTGAAAGGGTGATTCTAAAGAAGAATGGGAAGAATCATCAAATTCTTTACCTAAAATTTCACGAATGGTTTCTTCATTTTTATCTTGAGCCTCAATAGGAGATTGCTTTTCAACATTTGCCCCTTCCCAGCTCCAACTAGCATTCTCATCAATCTTCACATCTCTACTTATAACAACTTGTTCCTAAAGCCTTTTGATTTAGAGTTATACCCCCAAAAAAATATCTTCCCCTGCCTTTTCATGAAGCTTCAAATTAGGCATATGAAAATAACATATTGAACCGAAGATTTTGATGTGACTTGCCGAAGGTTTCATTCCAGTCCATACTTCAATAGGAGTTTTATCTTGCACGGCCTTAGTTGGAAGCCTATTTTGCAAATAAATAGTGGTATAAACAGCCTCTTCCCAAAATTTCTTTGGACGTTTTTTCCCTCAAAAATCATACATCTTGCCATTTCCATCACTGTTCTATTTTTCGTCTTTGAAACACCATTTTGTTCAGGTATATATGCCACTGTTAATTGTCGTTCTATACCTTCATCTTCACAAAATTTATCAAATTCATTTGATGTATATTCCATTCCCCGGATCTAACCTTAACTTCTTCAACTTGCAACCAGTTTGAGTTTCCACCATAATTTTGAATTTCTTGAAGATGGAGAAAACTTGAGACTTTCTACTCATGAAATACACCCATGTCATTCTTGAGTAATCATCAATAAAAATAATGAAATATCTGTTTTCACTCAATGAGGGAGTCCTCATTGGTCCACAATCATCAGTGTGGGCTAGTTTCAGTTTTTCACCAGCCCTTGTACCACTTGAGGGAAAAGAAATTCTATGTTGTTTTCCCAATTGGCAACATTCACATACTTCTTTACTCAAATTTATAAGAGGTAAATCTCTAATTATTCCCTTTTCATTAGAAAGTTAGAGTGATGACAAGTTAAAGTGCCCAAATCTCTTGTGCCAAAGCCAAGTTTCATTAGCATTACTTCTTTAAGCATGTGAACTAAGGAAAGAAGACCATTTCAGTGGAAAGCTGCGATTTTTCACTTCAACATTAAATAACTCTACTCCACATGAATCATAAATCTTACAACTTTTATTTTTAAACATCAATATCCTTTATCCATCATTTGAGCCACGCTTAAAAGATTTTGATCTAAATTTGGTACTAACAAGACATTTGAAATAAGCTTAGTACGTTTACTTTTATGCACAACAGTAGTCCATTTACCTTCAGCATTAACATATTGTGCATTCCCCATCTTCATTTTGGTCTTGACTAAGTGCCCAAAGTAGTGAATAGAGGCATCAAACGTCATATAATTGGTACACCCATTATCAATATACCAATCTTTGCTCATTCTTGGTTGTGATTGTTGTGAAGTCATAAACAAATGTTGTTCTTCTTGCTTGTCAATAAAATGAGCTGTTTGAACTTGTTTATCTCCTTGGCCTTGTAGAGTTTCTTGATTTTTTCTATCTTGTAATACCTTTCAATGTGCCCAAATTTTTTACAGAACCTGCATTGCTTCTTGCCTTTGTGCCAACAATCCTTTTCCAAGTGATTTGTTCTATTGTAAATTTTGCAAGGAGAAAACTCCTGTCGATTTCTTTTGTGGTAGCCTCAACACCTTTGCCTTTGTCATCTTTTGCAGCAGGTTGGCTTCTTACAGGTTAGTTTCAGGAAATATATTTGCTTTGTGCCTCGCTTAGAAAGCTTCTTCAAGAGACTCCTCACTTCTTTTACTAGTTATTTGTTCATATGTTTGTAGAGATCCAATAACCTGTGTCACTGTCAACTTGCTGAGATCCTTTGATTCTTCAATAGCTGAAATTTTTTATTCAAACTTTTCAGACAAACTAATCAAGATCTTTTCAATAATTCTTTAATCATAAATTTTTTCTCAATGACACTTCATCTGATTCACAACTTCTACGAGTTTTGAAGAGTACTCCTTAATAGAATGTGCTTCAGTCATCTTCAACATCTCAAATTCTCTCCTCAACATTTGCAGCTTCATTGTTCTAACTGTTTCTGTGCCTTGAAACTCCTCTTGTAACAAATCCCATGCCTTTTTTGCTATGGTTGCAGCAATAATTCTTGGAAAAATGTTTTCTGATACAGCACAGTGGATGAAAGAAAGAGCTTCATAGTTTTTGGTGAAGTCTTCCTTTGGTTGTTTGATTTGTGCTAGAGTTTGATCTTGTGCCTTATTTGCAAGCTCAAAACCCTTTTCCACTGTTTCCCATAGATCATAAGCCATCAAGAAAGATTTCATCTTTACTACCAAAAAATCATAACTTTCTCCAGTGAAAACAGGAGATGCAGACAAAGAAACATCTGTTGTTGCCATGAAAAAAAAATTTCTCAGGCCCTTAAGATCATAAAAGCTGTGATACCATGTGAGTTTTTTAATGGAGAAGAGTTCAACTTCTGTAGATACTGCTGGAAAGAAAAAATACTGAGATACAAAAGTGCTCAGAATTCTATGTTTCATTCAAAAGTTGTTCTTGACACATACATACATCCTTGAACAGTTTTTCAACCACTCAACCTAACTCTTCGCGTTTTTTGCTCCAAATATTTTTCAAAAAGTACAGACAATTTTGCTTAAATTAAGTTAAAACCANTCACATTTTTACACCATATATTTTTCAAAAAGTACAGACAAGTTTTGCTTAAATTAAGTTAAAACCATACATTACAAAAGGTCAGTTCATCAGTAAAAGTTACTGCACTCTACAGGAAAAAAGGTCATTGCATCAACACTAACATCATTTCGAAGAGGCAAGTGTGAAGATGCGAGATTTTGATTGATGTCAGACCTCCAAGAGTCCGACCAATAAATTGAGGGTCTGGATTAACTTGCTGAGACCATGATGATCCACAAACTTTTGAAGAGGGAAGTGATGGTAGAGGTGGTGGCAAGTCGGTATTATCCTGATGTGAAATTTTTGTTCTTCCTACTAAATGCTGCCGAAGTTACTCACAAAAATCATTTCAGAAATATTATAACAGATCAGAGACCAAAAGCAGCAATAAAATTTTCGGAGTCACCATAACATCAGGGACAGATGCCTGGGAGAACTAAGGGGGCATAGCCGGTATGCTAAAACTTCAGCAATTTGAATTTTTATTTTCTAAAACTTCAGCAATCAGCTGAAAGTGGAGGCTTGAGAATTCTTAGCTAGGAACAGCTCTAGCTAGACCCAACAATCAAGTGGTATGTGTATGTGTAACCACACTTTCATGAACAGAGCCTCAAGATTAGCCACGTGGTCTGAATGCTCAAACTTAGCTCACCAAAAATTATCAAAATGAAAATCACATGAAATCAGCTTCTAAAGCACAGTTGCTTGATACAATCTTATCTCTAAATATTCAAAACCAAATGAAATGTAAATAAATGTGATTATAGACAATATGTAATTTGCAACCTCCATCGAGGCGAGAGTTTTTCTCAAGGTATTGAACATTGTTCAATATCACAGTGTGTTGCTTATAAGCCCATAGTACAACCACAGAACAAAGTGAATCCTGTGCTTCCATGGGTTCAAATATGCTTATTTAGTTATCATCAGATTCCAATGACATGTCAAGTTCCCTAACAGAAAAAATGAAAATTGATATGAATAAGCCGGGTGACACTAGGATAGATGCCCCATTTCACTTTCATAAAAGATGGACAGACACAAACACAGAAGATGGAGATTAAAGATTGAAATAACTCGTATCTCATTAAATTTTCACATACAGAATGACGAGTAACTGTTCCACAGAATATCCAAAATGAAAACTCGCGTCTTTTTTCTTGAAGATGAATGAAGTTTGAGCTTCAGTAACATCGAAGCAACCACCTTCACACAAACCTGTTTTCATTTGCACAAATATCATTTGAACTTGTGAATTATTATTTTAAGCGAGCAAATTTTTAAGCAACCTAATCTGTGTAGCACGAAAAAACCATATTTATATTAGAGTGAAATGGTCAGGGACTTCATTGTAACATCCTCTAGATCTCTAGATTGTGTGCTATCTCGAGTATTTGATACACTTTGTCACTTTGTTGAATTTCTAAGTAGATATACCTTTCTGTGGCAAAGATGCCCCAAGTGAGCATCAATTTTATAGCTTATAATTTTCTCAATTTACAAAATCGAGTTGATCCTTCCTTGGTTGGATTGCTTACCCCAAAAATTTCGAAAAAATCCAATGCTCATAAGGCGGACTATTAATAGTTAACATTCCTTAGATAGCAAATATTACAAAAAAAACTCATAGATTACATATGTTTTGTAAGTAAAATATATGGTATTATTTTTTATTTATTAGCTTGCTTACATTGGAATGATTTTTATTGTTCAAACATGTGCCAAAACACATGTACAAAAGTGAAGTCCAAAGACTGACTAGGTGCAATATGTTTGTAAAATTCTGACTGCGATTTCCTTAAGAGTTTCTAAAACGTAAATAAGGTGCAACTCTTACTTACCTTAAAGCAGCATATGCAGAAATACTTACTTCCCATATTAGACAAGGTTGATTGGTCACATAATTAAAAGAACGAAAGATTATATTAGCTTATAAAATCTTCCATTAATTCAACTATGGACCATATCAATCATATCTTATATGATTCATACAGTGTATAACGTCATTATTTCAGGTAAGAGTTGTTCTAGCCTTGTGGAAATCTTTATAAAAGTGAAGATGGGCATTAAGGATCGAACAAGCATTGAAAGAAAATTTGCATACACCTGGCAAACCTTCAGCTTGATGTTCAGAAGCATTGTGGCCTACTTTAGTGAGTACTAACCGGCAGAAGATTCAACTCAACCTCTCAAAGCAAAACCCAAATTCTTCAATCATATTCGAGGAGAACACTCATTGGCGTGAGTGATATAATTATGTTCAAGGATCAGACTGCTTGGAGAAAGTTAAGATTAGTGAATCTAATCCATGTGGTGGTTGCGACCAAATACAATTGTGTAGTGGTGATAAAGTCAAGATCGGAGGGTTTGATTCCACTTCTCCAACAAGTCTAAAGAAATAAGAAAACAAGGGAGTTGTTCTTTATTTGCTTTTGATTGTTCTAGTCAATTTTGTGAAATTGTTAAACCGAAACTATTGTATTTTTGCATCTTGATTAATGGATTAGTTTTTCACGTCATATATGTGCTCTTCTTTACTTAATTCTGCACTAGATTATTATTTGCAAAACTCAAATCTGTTGAGTCACTTCAGTCAGAACTATACGTAAAATTGTATATTAAAAATTCTGATGGACTAGAGTATTCTGATTGAAACGAATAATTAAGACAAATTGTTTAATTAACTAGGCTTTAGTATTCACAGGTTTTGATGCATAAAAGAAGTTTCACTAATGGCATGTAGGTGACACATGACAATTATTTATGTTACATTAGCAAACACTACATTTTCCAGGATGAAAACACAACACATAATGCAAAAACGAAAGTAGATCACACGGTTCAATTTTTTGTCTTGCAGCGAAGTAGACAAAATCTGCCCACGCATCCACGACAATCCAACAGTCTTCTATGTGGCAATTGACCAAGTTTTGGTTCTTCGAATGGGACATGAATATCCCCTTCAATACTCGGCATGGAGGTTCTCATCAGTAGAGCTTCATATAGAGTTTGCAGCATGTATTTACGAGTTTTGTGCCCTGCCGGCCTGCAGCTAAAGGCTGTTACAAATAGAATAACCTATATTACCAAAAAAATATATACTACGATCTGTCCTAAATAACTTGTATTATTCCATGTTTTATTTAATTTATACTAGCATTCTTATTATTTTAAGAAATATTTTCTGAGTGCACGAGTACTCGAGTAGAAACAAAGAGCCAATATCGATTGATTGCAATAGAGGTCCAAAGAGTAAACCGGCTATTAGATTCTCAACAAAAACAATTGTTGAGCTACCTCGTCTTAGCTAACAACTAAATATGGATGTGACAATTTACTCTGTCGCAGATAAAACAGATGCTATCAAGTTACAGGAGTAGAGTACAAGTTGGAGAGACCAACTGGAAATTGTGAATCATGCTCACCTTCCCCTACCGCCTCAGGCAACCGAATATCATTGCTAAATGCCAATTTGATCATGACATTTTTACTCACAAACCTTAACCCTACCGGAATAACAAAAATCAGAAAAATGATTGTTTACTGTCTTTGTCGCTTCTGCGACGGCACAAATGCAGATCCAACCTGAACCAAAATGACGTAAATTCAGAAACAATTACAGTCATAGCTGAGGAAAAGGTCAAGAAATAATACTCACAATAAGGTCAGAAGTGAAAGAAAAAAGGTGTACCTGTTTATCTGATATTCAATGTTAAGCATATTGATCAACTTTCTCTGCTCCCAGGAAAATTGTATCAAATAGTTGACTTTTGTTTGTCAGTAAAAAAGTCCAATGTACCATTGTTTTTGTAGAGTTCAAATCGCCTAATAGACAATTAACAAACACAAAGTAAGTTAACTATTAGATAAACAGTGGAATTAAATTTCCTAGGGATCCGAACTTCAAAATTAATGGAACCAATCATATTCGCGTTTTAATCCCGAGATGATTAACATGACATATTTATTTGTCGAAAATTATCGAAAATTGAAATAAATATTTGATTTCAAAGTTACACACTTCAAACTTTAAATAAATGAGAATTTGATTGAAATTGCTAACTCTTGTTCCACACCGGAAATCTTGGAAAATATTGTCTGTGACCAACTGTAACCGACTTCTGTGACCGACTAGAACATATGTTTATTTTCAATCTAAAGAGACACCTCCTTACGTTTGAAAGGCTATCTCAAAAGTTACTATAATTCTGAAAAGGCTTGTAAATTGTTCGAATGGACACGAATAAATCTATAAATAGCTTGCTTTCCTATCAGAAAAATTACACCATTTTCATTGCAAAATTTCTTGCTTTATATCTCACTTCTTTTAAAATTCTGATATTGTTTTTCAAGTACGAATACAATATTACTAATTGTTGTGCTACTTCTATGAGAGACGAAATTAGTTTTATCATGGAAGACGATTGTTAGATGCCACTATAGAAAGGAGCAAATTAGTCTTAAAAGACGCATCAAATCGATGGGCTAAAATAAAGTTTTTGATCTTTATTTTGATCGCGTTGATCATCATCATGTTTTGATCACATTGATCATCTTATCCGTGATTTGCAAGAGTAAGTCATTCAGATCATGTGAAAGAGAAATTTATAAAAATAAATATGTAAATGGTGAGGTAAATCTAGCATTTTACAACTTCAACAAAAAATTAATAATAATAGATATAAAGGGAGGATTTTTTACTAAAAGGAAAATTATTCCTTAAGGCAACCTCACGGCCACCCCATAAAACAAATCACCACCAGTAGCCGTCTCCACTCCAACACTGCTATTTGGAAATAATTTCGTCTTCCCTAACGCAAATCCCAATCACTACACGGGCGGCCGCCTCCCTTCCTCATCTCAACTGGCAATCAGTGAGTGCAACTGTTACAACCCATGTCATTTTAGTAAAAAGTCAAGTTTGAATTGTCAAAGTCAAGGTCAAATAGACTTAATTCAAATAAATAAATTGTTTTGGACTTAAATTATAATTGGTGATATTTGACAATTAAGATGGATTAAAAATATATAGTTGGCG